>PVKH010002735.1:0-26468 GCA_004027955.1 Chaetophractus vellerosus
AAACGCAGCCCCGGGAACAAAGGAATCCAGAAGCCTGAACCCTGGAGACGTCGGCAGCCATCTTGTTCCAGGACATGGACTTTGGTATGGGAAGAAATTTATGCTTTGTGGCCTGGTAACTGTCAGCTTCTACCCCAAATAAATACCCTTTATAAAGACCGACCAATCTTTGGTATATTTCAAAAGGCACGCCTTTGGCGGACCAAAAAAACACAGTCACCTATGTAATACACAAACAGACATACAGACACAGAAGTGTAGAAAAAGAGACCCAAAAGTATAATATACCAATGTGTATTTCAGTGTGTGAGTTTTCCTTTCTGAGTCTTTAAGGAATTTTTTTTTTTTTACAGTAAAGACGTACTGCATTCTTGACCAGAAAAGCATTTTGTTACATTTTTTTTTGAGCCATTGGAACAATAGAGGCCATTTCTTCCATATAAAGTATCCTCTCTGCTAGGGTTCATGATGTGAGCATGATAGTTCAGGTAAGGGTTACTCTGCTATCCCCAGGAAAGCAGCTCTGTCTTCATAGGTGACCGACTTCTCTGCCTGAGACCAGTTTGGTTTGTGACTGTTGTCCTGGTAAAATTAGTAGTAGGACCCCGTTTCACTCAGAAGTTCCCAGTTTGGATAAAACGATATAGTCAATCTATATTTTTTGCTCTCTCACTCTGTGTGTGTGTGTGTATATATATATATATATATATATATAGCTATATGTGTTTTAATTAGGCAAGTAAAAGGGTTTATTGAGAAAACTAGAGTACACACTTGGGATTTGAGTGCGGGCGTGCTCCAGGGTGAGACACACCCCCTCCACGTTTTTTTACATGTGAAAATGATATAAATTATCCCCACCCCACCGCCCAGTGGCTTTCATAGCAACTTATTCATATTCTAGTAGAGCCTCCACAGGGTATTCTACAGCAATGCATTAACAATTCTAGAAAGTATAAAACCTACCGGCCCTTCAAAAATTTCCTTTTCATTAAATACGTAGGTGACTTTTGTGTTGCCTGTCATCTTCTCAGCCTGCATCCAAAACCGGACCTGCCCCTTCTCCAAAATTTCAACTGCCAACGCGGATTTAATTGGGACAGCTATGAAAAAATAGAATTGCAATTTTATTTGTAACCAACTGTATTGATAGACTTTCCAACAAGTGAAAAAATGCTCAGAGGAAATGGAGATGTAGCCCTTTGTTTCTTGCATAAGCACAGGGCAGTGAGAGCATGTAGAGACAGCCTCAGATTGAGGGACAGAAAGCCTGCGTTCTAATCCTGGGACTGTTCCTTGGGGTTAAGTCTTTCATCTTCCCCAAACCATAGTTACCTCAACTGTAAAAATGATGAAGACAAACTTACCTCTGACTGACATTCTATGATTCTCTACTGTGGCCTTTGGTTAGGTTTATTTAGGGGCAATAATGAGGTGTGGTGAAAGGAGTCCTGGGTTGACACCAGGCGAGTTGGGTCCGGTCCAAGTTCTGCTACTGACAGACTGGGTACTATTAGACAAGTCATTCCATGTCTCTGAGCCTCACTCGACTCGTCTATAAGTGAATGGAATTGAACTTGATGTTCTAATTAGCCAAGGTATTTCGCAGCTCCGACATTGTATGGTTCATTATTTAATTACTTCCAAATATTTGGAAAGGGGTTAAATTTTTTTTTAATTTAGTTTACTTTTAGGGGATGGGCACTTTAAAGTGTTCTTAAAAATGTATTTTAAAAAAGAACTAATTTTTACTATAAAAGATCAACCAGCTTGTCATTTGAACCCTATCCCTCCCAATGGCAAACCAGTTCATTTTAGTTCTAAGGCCAAATACATTTTTCCAGAGGCAAATAAGTGAGTGATTATTGGGACACTATAGTAAAATACAGTATGGCTTGTTTGGCATAGAAGGCAAAGTAACCATATGTTACATTTGATTTATACCTGTATCACATGAGCCACTTGAGTCTGAATGAAGTTTAATAAGTTGGCTGACATATCTCAAAACCAGTTTTTAAATTTCTTGTAACTTGAAAATGTTCTCTGGAATGGCTTCTTCAACCAACCGTTCTATATCAGAGGCAACTCCAGGGCATTCTTTGTGGAAAAGCTTCATTTAGTATTCTTTAGTAGTCTTTAGCTTCCGTTAGGGGGAATTGTATCACTCTATTTTCTCTAAACCTTTCGTAAACCTAGCTCAAAATGTTAGCATCTGCTACATTTTATTTAAGCCTCCCAGATTTGTACCAAGTTTAAGTTCCTTGTATTTATCCTAACTATCTTTTTCAAAGTTCAGGGGATACCTTTCATTTGCCTGATCCCATAGTCATTGTAAAATTCAGCTCTCCATTCACTCGCTTTAGAATGGAAAAGAGACCAGGCATTATCTTCCGGGGGCAGCGGGTGTACCATGGTGGACAGGAAATGGGCTTTGGGGTCACACTATGACCTTAAACAGCTAGTCTCCTCCTTGAACCTTATTTTCCTTGCCCGCTAAAGTGGGCGCTATCTACCTGGCAAAGCTAGTAAGAAGAGTAAAGACAGGAATAGAGGTCATTAAGATGCGGTGGATAATGGCCAGTGCTCAAGAAAGGTCCTTCCTTAATTTTGCTGCTCAGAAGGTTTAGTAACATATCTGGGTAGCGGAGCTGAGACTAGAATCAGTCTCCTCCCTTCCCGTCTAGCATTATTTCTTCCCTTCTGTGTTCCTTGTGATCCTGGCTTGTCCACCCTGGAGAACGCTAATGGTTCCAGTGTGTGCACCATTTCTGAGAAAAGTGGATAATGGGCAGAGCCCTGTGTGAGGTGAGGGAGGCTAAGCTTTTCTTCCCACAGGATCCTCCTGCTTGCTACAGGTATGCCTTTAGGGAGGTGGAAAGTAGAATCGCTTCTAGAAAAGTCTGGAGACCTGATTCTGGGGAATCTAATATATGGGTGATACAATTACCTTGTGGGGTGTGGGAGCAATTGGCCTGGAAAAGAGGCCCAGGTTGATGATAGATGAGAAGGGGAGAAGGAGGGCATTCCACCTCCCTCAAGGCTCACCGTCCTCCCTGAGTTATAAGAATATCATTTGGGGAGAGCTGGCCGCAAGGACTCCCCACAGAAGGCATGAGGGCAAACAGGGCAGGTGGACGTGTGGTGGACAGGCTCTGGGGTCAAGCCACCAGTGTCCCACCCATGGCCCAGCTGTGTAAGTCTGGTCTAGTTACTTAACTCTCTGGGCCTCACTTTCTTCATCTCTAAAATCAAATTAACTGGGGCCGGCTGGATAGCCCAGTGGATAGGGCACCGGCATACCACATGGGAGGCCCCGGGTTTGGTTCCCGGGGACCTCTCCTAGCGGGCAGACCGCCTTGAGAATGGCAAGCTGCCATGGGTGGGCCAGAGCCGCCGTGGGCAGGGCAGGTCGCCCGCGAATGGAGCGCAGCCAGCCACCCGCGAACTGAGAGTCGGCCGTGAATGGAAGCAGAAGCCGCCCACAAGCGGGGAAAGCTGCGCCTGTGCAGTGACCAGTCTCGGCGCGTCCCCGCAGCGGGGGGGAGGGGAGATATGTAATAAAATAAATAAATCTTTAAAAAATAATAATAATCAAATCAAATCAAATCAAATTATCTTAGTACCAACCCTTTTAAAATCCTTATGGAGTTTAAATGGCATATTCTGTCTAAGCACCCTACAAAGAGACTGGCATATAATAAATGCTCTGTAAATGCTGGGCCCTCTTTCCTCCTCCAGTTGCTTCAGCAACACCATACAACCACCAATTGTAAAATATAATATATTGGCACCTAAGAGGACATACCAATATATCTGTATTTATGTGTAGGGACTTGGATATATGAGCACACACTGAGCATAGGTATATAAGTGGTAATAACTACTCTCTACAAAAGAAGATATTATGCAGGATGTTGATAATGCCCTCTGCCTGCCTCCCCAAAAACAAGCCCTGAATTCTCGACATCCATAGATATATTCAAATAAGCTGCCTCTCCATACTGCAATTTAGTATCAATGCTAGAAAAACAGACTAGCTTATTTTCTGGTGTTAGCTTTACATATTTTTAATTTTTCCTTTTCCACAGCCCTCAATTTTCTTAGGCTCTTTTCTCTGGCAGTAAATATCTGTTATTTGTAGGTTGGAGGCATATGTTTAGCGGTTTTCAAAATATTTTTGAAAATGGCTCAAAATAGGATAATTTACTGTGCAAAAGGAACACTGTAGCCTTTATTGCATTCTGTAGGTAAACGAGACCAATTTAAAACCTTACAAAAGCTCAAGAAAATGACTTTAATTGCATGTCCACGTTTCCTAAGAGGAAGTGGGTATAAACTGGGACGTTAGCTGGGCCGCTCTGACTCTGTGATCAGGTCTCTGAAAATATTCATGTGGCGACCTGATTAATGTGACATTGGGCAGTCACTAATGTCTTCATTAATTCTATCTCTATAGAATTAATTCCAGGTCTATATGACCATGGAACTCCAGGGTGGTCTGAGCACCTCAGTGTCACCCCGAAACCCTATCTCTTCTCCTCTCCATCCTTAAAGCTAACTGTAGATGTTGTTTGGACCAGCTGTTGCCTGGGCATAATCAGTGTTTTATTGTCTGACTAGATTAATAGATGCTGCCATTTCTACCAATGTTCAAATATCAGTGGGTCTGCCTCTCAGTTCGGGCTCTGACCATGTTTAGTACAGCCCTGGGAAAATGAAGAGAGAAGAACCTCCTCCTTTTCCTGGCATTGGGTTCTTCTAGGATCACTGTTTCGTTTAAATTAATATGTATTTTTTTCCTAAAGAGTTGAAGGATCAGCCAATGCCATAGTTATTAACTCTTAAAGCATCTCTCTATGGTAGGTATTGTAAACCAATAGCCATGCCTGAATAAAACTGAGGCCCAGTGAAATTGAAACGAGTTGCCCTGGTTGGCAGAGTGAATCAAAAGTACAGCACAAAGAGAGTGCAGGTCAAGTATCTGCTTTCCATACAATCTGAAAACCAACTTTTAAAATTTTTATTTTTTTAGGAGGTTCTAGGAATTGAACCCGGGACCTTGTACATACAAAGCAGGTGTACAACCACTGAGCTACAACAATTCCCTGGAAATTAACTTTTCTTTCTTTTTAAAAGTAACTTTTAAAACTGCACTCGTGGTATTACTTTGCTAGTTTTATGGTAAAACAATATATAAACAAGAGGAATGGCTTGCCTAATGCCATGTAGCAGATTCTCCCCTAGAATTCTGGAGTCTCCATCCTGAATTCAGACTAGATAGGCCACTCCGCTCTACTGCTTTGCTGAACAAAGGTAGTTTTGAGGACATTACAGCTGAGCTCATTATGCACAGATACTCAGCTTCATGATCAAACAAGTCATTCCTTGGAAACCTAAGAGAAGGAAGACAGTGGGGTCTAGAACAATGTTTTCGTTTGTTTTTAAATCACAGCCTCCATTGAGAACTCAGTGAAAGCTATGGAACCTCCCTCCAGAAAAAATGCACATATACAAATGTACAAAGTTTTACCTGGAGTAGGGATATGGTTTCCTGGATTCCTGAAACTCATGTATTAAGGTGAAGGAGTTATATTCTAAGTATGAAGGAGTGAAAAAAAATTCCCGATTTTATAAGACTGAATGTATGCTATTACTTTCCATTTGTTTTCTCAAACTCTAAGGTGTAAGTTTCTGTGTGCTTCATTACTGTGGCCAAGAGGTGCTAATGGCCAGAGATCCTATCAGGCCAGTGGAACCATCGGAGTGTCATTTCAGACTTCTTTCTGTTCTCTCAGGCATAACTGTGGAGTTGAATCTTTCATGTAGAAGGGGCTGTGTTGAAGGGTTTACTAGAAAGTTCAGAGGGATTCTTTTTCTGACCAAGGTATCATTACCTTATTTTCCAGGAGTTTAAAATGGTAGTTACTATTTTTAGGTTTTCTGTATTTAGAGGTATGACTCTTCTATTAAGTATCAACATTAAACTACTTTGGAAGAGATTAGTTTGCCAAAAAGACACACAAATGGAATATACCCAGAACGTAAATGTTTTCCAAAATATGTAGACAGAAAGCAAAGGACCTAATTCTCAGATGTTACATCTAGGTAACAGAGCATGGGCTATGTTGTTTCTGTCAGTATCCTCTGTATCCCTGTAGAATAATGGCAAAGAAATAAAAAGCAGCACCTCTAGAAAGCATGTCTGTTGCTACCAATGTGTTCCTGTAAGGGATTGAATCCCCCACAAGGACATGCTCAAATATTTAACCACAGGGCTTGTGGGTGTGAATTCATTTGTAAGTAGGATCATCGAAGTCCTATTTAATTAAGATGAGGCCAAATTAAACCAGGGTGAGCTTTATGCAATATGACTGCCATCCTTACTAGCAGAGGAAATTTGGACGGGAGATAGGAGGAGGGAGATGCCCATGTGACGGAGGCGGAGAACGAGTAATGGATTACCAGCAAGCTGCCTCCAGAACGCTGCAGACTTCAGAGAGAGCAAGGTCCTGCTGACACCTGGATTTTGGACTTCTAGCCTCCAAAACTGAGGCAATAAATTCCTGTTGTTCAAACCAACTAGTCTGCGGTGTTTGTTATAGCAGCTCTGGCAAACTAGGACAGTTTTATGATATGTTCTCAACAGTGTCTTCTTTTAGTACCTCCAGAGTTGTTATCTGACCTATTCCAGAAGTCACCACCTAGTAAAATTGTTAAGATCTGTGACTGTATTTTACACACTTACTTGGGAATTTGTGTTCCTCGCTGAGAGCAAGTAAACGTTTCAACTCTATAGGGAGGAAAAGAGAACAATTAAACCTTAAACTAATAAAAGTCACTTTATTCTGGAGAATACTTGAGAAATTAAGGCAGCATTAGACTTGTTAATGAGTTCATTTTACACTTACCTTCCTCATCTATTAAGTAGCTTGAAGCTATTCCATCAGTGTCTGTTACATCACAGGAGTAAAGGCCCAGGTCTTCTGTCCCGAGGTCTTTAAAGGTGATTTTCGACCTTCAGAGCAGAATATTTTTCTTAGCAAGAAGCAGGGGTCGGGGTCTGTGGATCCGTGTTCCCCCTGTCTCTAGGCATTTGCATTAGCTACTCCCTCTATTTGGAATACTAGTTTCTCTCCCCTTTGCTGAGCTAAAGCCTACTCAACCTTTATGTCTTTCATTAAATGTCTGGAAAGACTTTCCTGGACCTTCTTTCCAAGGGGGGACGGTGATGTGGGGGCAGGCTGGGGGGTGGAAAGGCTATAAACCCCCACCCCAAGTATTGATGTTGCAGTCAATACACATCCCATGATACACATTCCTAAAGATGTTTAGCTGTTCAACCCTTGCTGAAGAGTCTGGAATTTTTTTTTTACTTACAGAGCAGAACCTGACATTATAACTCTGGGTGTCTCTCCTAAGTCCCTTTACCGAGCTTATCATACTGCACTGACATTGCCTGTTTCTTTATCTACATTCTCCCCAGTGTATAACTTCTCTGCCTGCAGAGATAGGATCTGTCTTGTTTACTGTTGTATTACATGCCAGCGCCTTGCCTGGCATGTAATATGCACTGAATAAATATTTGTGGAATGAATAAATGAATGGATCAGTAGTAGTCCAGTTCGTTGTGTTTTCTAATTTTGGTGGGTCATATTGCTAGTCAATGTCTAAAAACAGTTATTTAAATATTAATCACATGCACAGACTGGAAGAAAAATGTATAATTTAATTGTCTTTTCTTTGACCAAATGTATGGTTTACTTCAGGAATGTGACAGAAGACTGTCTTTTAATTATATTCTGTATTTCCTTGTCATTCTCCAACTAACTTGCTATTTATTCCTGTTATTTCTGAGATCTATTGGGTTTCATTGTAATAGAAAAGATTCTTAAACACATGTTGCTTTAGCAAATACAATTCAGTATGGTCGGCCCTATAAAAATATAAAGCTTGATAAACAAGGTGAAGTAAAAGAGAAAACTCAGACTCTTGGAGCTGAAAGATCATAAAATGAATTCCTTCTCTGCTCCTTCATTGTACAGAAAAGAATTCTGAAGTCCATGGAATTAAATAGCTGGCCCAAAGTCATACTGCTAGCTGCTAATAAAGCTGGGACTTGAACTCATCCACCCTGTGCTTCCCATACCGAGTTCTTTCCTGTGTATTACTGTGTCACTCATAAGAGGTAGTGAAAAAAGGCAGAAGAGATTATACTTAAATCACTTAATATGCTGTAACTTGAACCAGGAAGTAGCCCCTCCCCTCCATGTAAGCATCTGCACCAGTATTTTAAGATTTCAAAATTACCTGGAATAAATGAAAATCATCTTTAAAGCTGACTTTTATATCGACCAAAGCTTTTCAAACATCACAAATGAGATATGTGAGAAAGCATTTTCAATGGACTAATGTGAAAAGCACTCTATGAGGATTGCTATTTTTAAGGTTTATATTGGTTAGCTTTTTTAATACCAGATATAAAATATTTGTATCATCATATGCTTATTCTAAGTAATTAAAATAGAAAGCAAAGAGCTTACTTCAGGCTCTTATAATGAAAAGGAAACTCATTACTGCTATTGCAAGCGTCCGTACTTGTTGCCTTTGCTTTCAGCTTCTAATCGTGGAGAATCCTCAGTGGGTTCATAATCTTTGGACCAGGTGAACTGGGAGTTTGGAGACATCTGATCACATTCAAAGTTCAATGAAATGACTCCATCATCATCCACATTTACAACAACCTCTTTGGTTCCTAAAAGATCAAAAACAAGGCACTGATATTTTCTGGTAGAAATCAAACAAGTAAGAATTCTTTACTCTCGGATCCTGTACTTTAGCCTTAAGGAAGGGCCTTGAGCCTGTGTGAGGGAAAAGCAGACTGACAGTCCTGTTCTACCACTCAGTGTTTGCACTGTAACGTGGGATTAAGGGAGTGCGCCACGTTTCTTATGGAGAGCCAACACCATGAACGCATTGTTTGTCCAGGGCTGACAAATGTGGTCTTCTAGCCACATTTCCTTGCTCAATCCCTGATGTGATGAGTCAGTTGTGGGTGAGGATTGAGTGTAATAAAGGGGTCAAGGTAGCCTTGGGGAAAAGGAAAGGTGATTGGTCCTTACCAGGACCTAATTCATGACTTTTTCTTCAAGAACACCCAGATCCAACCAGTCATCAGGAGAAGACCGAAAGAGACTAAATGGAAATTGGAGGAGAGAAAGTAGAGGGAATAAGAATAGCCTATATTTACATTTTCAGAGTTTGTAAACCACTGGAGAATGGAAAAACACGTGGAAACTTGCTCGGTTGATCATGTGACCATATGTCAGTCTAAAGGTATCCCTCTGGATTAGAATGACAAGAGCCTAGAAACAACTATTGTTGAAATGCATGGAAATTTAAATGGAATTGGTTTTGAGATCCAGATGTTTCAAGAAGATTGGTTTTTGGATTTTAAATTCAGTTGATGTTTTCAGGGTTGTTTTTTGGTTTTTTTTGAGAGCTCACATAAATTGCAACTGCATCTAATATAACATTTCAATTTATACAGTTTATAAAACATTCACATCTACACTTAAATCAGTTCTGAAGAAAGTAAAATGATATACTCATATTGACACTCATTTAATTGGCAGTCTAAACTTGATTTGTTTCAATACCTTAGGAAAAATGATTATATTTAGTTCCAGGAAGGTACAGCTTTATTTATTTTTTTTAAAAGCATTAAAGTTTTCCAATACATAGTTCCCAAGGGATTGAAGCCTTTTTTTCTGGATTGTATCATAAGAAGGCAACACCTTGGCCTACTGTCCAGTAAAACTTGTTAGTGGAAAACAATTGCATATATATTCCCAGGAAAAGGGCCAGGGGAACAAGTGTCCAAACAGTGAGAGGGTCTTAGCTCCTAAGTTTGCAGTAGATCTGGTTTGTGTCCTTACTAATGACAATGTGTGCTTCAGTTATAAACCTCCACAGAGGGACTTTTAATGCATGTTAATCTTAGAGCAGAAGAGTCCTAGGGAATTTAAAAAATCACTCCCCTTTGAACAAACAAATAAAAGGTTATTTTCATATTTGGTTTTGTAGATAAACTGAAATGATGATCAACTAAAGGCTTAATTGTTCCCTAAGTGAGATGTCCACCATATGTTACTTTTATTTTTACATTTTTTTTTTCAGAAAAGTTTATCATGCATAAAATACAGGGTTCTAATTTATCACCTATTATTAACACTTTGCATTGGTGAGGTACATTTGTTATAATTGGTGAAAGCACATTTTTCTAATTGTACTATAACTACAGTCCATGGTTTACCTCAGGTACACCGTTTATGTTGCACAGTTCTAGGGATTTTTAAAACACATTTTCATTCTAGTAATATATTTATGACCTAAGATTTCCTCCTTTTAAACACATTCAAATATATTATTCACTGCTGTTAATGTATGCTACTTTTAAAGGGCTATGTCTACTCCATTGAAAGTTCTAGAGCATGCTATATTTCTATTCCTGATAATACATGACTCATCCTCAACCATCCAGTGTTGTATAATGAACATTAAATAAGTGCTCTTATTAAAACTGAAGAAGAGACTAACACTTAAGAGTGCTGAGGTTTAGACAGTGCTATAATACACAGCATGGCTGACCCACAGAGAAGATAAATTGAAAAATTTCTGTATATCTGTGTTGTTATGAAGAGGAAAGAAGTGATAGATGTTGACTAAACCTTTCATGGCTATTTACATAATATCTATTTTAGAAGCATGACAGATTAGTCATATTAATCACTCACTGTCTTAGGTGTAATCCCTTGGTAAAAGGAAGTGAACCACCCATGTTCTTGTTTATTATATTAGAGGTATGACTTCAGTTGGACAGAAAAAAGTTTCTTAGGTTAAGATTCTTGCTTTGGGAAGAGGGAAGAATGGGTGTAACATGGGGTATTTTTGGGACACTGGAAGTGTTCTGCATGATATTTCAATGATGTATACAAGCCATTATACCATTTTGTCAAAACCTATAAAATTGTGCAGTGCAAAGTGTGAATTATAGTGTAAACTATAGACCATGGTTAGTAGCAATGCTTCAGCATTCATTTGTCAATTGTAACAAATATTCCACATTAATGAAAGATGTTGTTAATGGGGAAAAGTGGGGGAGAGGGAGGGGGTGGAGTATATGGGAATCCCCCAGTATTTTCGAAGTAACATTCATGTAATCTAAAGCTTCTTTAAAAATAAAAGAGATCTTTGCTTTTACTTAAGTGCAAGCTTTGAGTTTGCTACAAACAAAGGAGTCACAAAAACTGAAAGAATATGAACAGTTCAACGAGTTTAGCCTTTCTCTTGATACCCTGGGTAACCTTTGTACTGCCACACCTCACCCATCTGGAACCTTGCCCAAAGCCAAGAAGGAAAACAAGCCTCTAAGAGCCAGTGCTGAAGCTACAAAGTCCACAAACTAATATTCCTGAGCACTACTCACTGGAGACTTCACAGACCATCACCTGGAGTTTATTTACACTTAATTTAAGATGATTTTTACAAGCCTAGTTGGTTTCTCTCTGGATTAGATTTAAAAAGGAGATGGAAATAAGAAGCACCTATCAGGGGGCCGGCTGTAGCCCAGTGGATAGGGCGCCGGTACACCACATGGGAGGCCCCAGGTTTGGTTCCCGGGGGCCTCTCCGAGCAGGACAGACCGCCTTGAGGGGCAGGCCACTGTGGGCAGGGCAGAGCCGCCATGGGCAGGGCAAAGCTGCCATGGGCAAGGCAAATTGCACACGAGCAGAACGGAGCCGCCCGCGAGCAGAGCAGAGTCGCCTGCCAGCAGGGGCAACCCACCTGCGAGTGGGCAAGGCCGCTGCTCACCAGTGAGCTGACTCGGCGCGTCGCCGCAACAGGGGAAGACAAAGCAGACGCAGAAGAACGCAAAAAAGGCACACAGAGAACAAGAAGAATCACAAGAGGAGACAGAAAAACTCAACAGCTGACACAGAGTTTGTTATTTGGTAGAGGGGCAAACGACTCTGCATCTCCTAACAACCCCAGTATGTGGATTGGTTAAAGTGAGGAGGGCTAAAAGGAACTATTTGGAAATTTACATGGTTCCACTCTTCTGTCCTCTTAAAAAAAAAAAAAAGAGAGAGAGAGAGACAAAATGTAAAAGCCAAAATAAAAATCACAGTAAACTGTTCATCTTTCCATGTTTCACAATTTGATAGGAGAATTCCTTTCTCAGACAATTTAAGGTCTTTTACATCAGCATTAATGTATCACTTTTTGTAAGCTTTCATTATTTGTCCTTCTCCATGGTGTGTGTGTGTGTGTGTGTGTGTGTGTGATGTTTAAAACAGTGGAGGGTAGGACAGAATAAAAACAGGTAGAAAAGAATTAAAATAATGCATCACGTGCAATACTGAGTTGCCCTCGGTTTAGTGTGAGGACTGCAGGCTGCCCCACCATCCTGGTGTCTGGCATCGTGGCTTCCATTGGAAAATTCTCCCAGCTCTCTTTTCATAACCTGGGGGTATACATTACAAGGTGTTTAAGGTGAATGTACATGCTGTGGCCACAAAACAGAGTCACACTCACTAGCCAAAACATGATAGGCATTCATTATTTTTCCATTTAATAAATATTTATTAAGTGCCTACTTTATGCCAAATACTATGCGAGGCTCTCAGCATATATAGAGAAAAGAAAAAGACAGTTCCTATGCTGAAAGAGCCCACAGCCCAAAGACACAATTCTCAACTGTGGTTTCACACTTAGACTAACCCAGGGAGCTGGAAAACACACACAAAACTACACCCAAGACTCACCTTTAGAAATTCTGATTTAATTGGTCTAAAGTGGATTCTGGATATCAGTATTTTTTTAAAAAGTCCTTGGAATGATTCTAATGTACAGCCAGGTTAAGAACAACAGTTCTAACGGGTGAAAGAGGTAAGTTAATAAGCAAATACAGGCCCAGTTTTCTAAATTAGCCAGTTGAGCTGGTCTTTATTCGTCAGCCTGGCTTGCTGCTTCAGACCCCTTCAAAATTCCACCACTGAGCCACTGGGTACACATTGGATCTCAGCCTTACCAGATTCTGGGACCAGCCAGTTTTTAGAAACTGGGATTTTAACGAGCCCTTGGTTAGTAGCTTGTCAACTCAATCCCAGCTCGTTATTCTTACTGGTACTGCATTCTTCTAGGCTGCCTTGCTGCCGGTGACTAACCAGGGCCCAGCCTCCTGTAATGCGGTCCCTCGCTGAATATTCTGCTTCTCTGCCAAGAACACCTGCAGCCCGTGCCACCTGCTATTTGTTGCCCTCCAGATCACCTGCCATACCTTGGCAGGTCCCTCCTTTGTCTCCATTCTGATCGGGCTCACCTTGCCTCCACCTACACCCCAGGTCGGATGCAATCAACCACAGAGACTGTTTTTATACTATCAAATATCATCAACAGAAGTGTCCTTTCATGGACAAACAGATATACGCTAAATAGTTTTCAGCTTGTTCCTTTTGTAGCCTTTTCTAGCTAATATTGTTCTTGGTAAAGCACAACACACTTTGTCCTTTCTCTGGGTTCTCGTGACCAGCACAATTAGACTTTGTAGTGGTGACTGGGCTACATCTTCTAGTATGTTCTTTGACCTCAGAGCAAGACCTGTGATCCTACTGGCCGGATAGATTAGGTTAGCTTTTCACTGGAATTCAGTTACACTTGAGGTATCTTGTTAGATGTATTTGTGGTTTGCTGTTACATGATAAGCTTCATTTTCCATCTGAAGTTTTTATAATCTTTCCAATGAAGTTGTTGGTCTGAAACAGCAATCCAAATTTTAAGTCTCAAATCTTGAAACTGATCAGATGCAACCTTCTCCCTTCCATTCTAACATAAAACTAAAACTCAAGTAAAAATAATACATTGGTAGTTAGCAAAAAAAAACAAAACAAAACAAAACAAAACACAATTTTAGGCTACAGAAAAGTTTTTCCAGGGACTTACAAAATGTGACTGCCTTGTAAGCTACAGCCGATTCAGCTATAGGGAGTATTTTATGAACATCTATCATTGCTCGCGTGATGCCATGTTGTGACTCTGCTTTCCACTGGATTGTAAGCCCTGTACACAGTGACCACGGTACGCTTATTCACACACAGCTCACACCGTGCCTGGCCTGTAGTAGGTGCTGAAGAAATACATGTTGCAAGAATGAATGTACGTGTCACCTACAGAGCAAGCCCAAATGTTGCTCCAGGGTTTGGGCATTCTTTTGTGGAGATGCATTTTGATTTTGTGAGTCTTAGGATTCTTTCTTAGGCTGAGAGACCATATCATCCCGAATGTTTAGTGTGCAGATGTCTGCAGCTGTTGCTTGTAGGTATATTCTGGGAATGAGGTGGTGAAATTTTAAAAAACGGCATTTGGTGCCTGACTCCAAATCAGTGAAACAAAACTCTCACTCAGGAACTCACCAGCAGACCTTATGCTGGTGGTAAAAGTTCCATAATGATGGCTCTGTTAATGTGAGTTCTGGCTACCTGCCATTCTAAGGCTACTGATGAGAAAATAAGAAACTGATTTAAGCTTTCTTCAGTCAATCGGATTTGGAACCCACTGCTTAAAGGATGCTTTTGACTTACCCATGAATAATAGATTAAGAGTTTACTTTATAGTCATCTGAAAGTTGTTCTTACAAAGGCAGACTCTGTACTTGGGTCCACTGCCATGTCCATTTGGTACCTTTTATTTCCCCCCAGTTGTAAAGGGAAGGGCCTGGTTTCTATAGGAATATGCGTCCTGACATTTTCATGCATTGCCTTTAACCTGGTATATATGTTCCTAGCATTTTTCTATTTCTTCATGAAGTTTCTTTGCCAAGGGTACTTGTATATAAGTCCTTCTGGACACCTAAAACACTTTTTTTTTATAAGGAGGTCACTTTTGCTGCACCTATGTTTAGAGAGTAGAGTAACTGAAAACAGGTTATGAAGACACAGGATGAAAGGGGTAGATATTTTCTCTAAGGGTACATTTTAATATACTTTTCAAGTAACATGTAGTGAAAGCAGAGTTTTCTATGTTTATGTTCTTTTCTCAAGAGAAAAAGAAATACTGCATAATGTATCGGCTCTTTGTTTATGTCAATGTGAAACAGAGATGGATTAAAGTGAAAGTGCTTGGACTAAAATGAACATAAACCTGAAATAACTGGCTAGTATTTTTTTCTTATCTCTGCTCCTTTTCGGAGTTTTCTTTTATGTGGATTTAATGAACTGAACTATACAACTTTGAAAAATGAGGATTGAATGATAAAAGAATTATTATGTAATGATCTGAAGCTATTTGGACAGTGAACACTGTAAACTTTGTTCTCCTAATAAAGGGGAAGGCTGTCTTCCCTAGGGCAATCACGGCATCTCTTGCAACTAGAAAGTGAGGGCTCCCTCTGGCAGACACATTTTATAGACATTCAGTTAGGACAGCTGTTAGTTTAACCCAGGGGTCAGAAAACTGTGACCCATGGGTCAGATCTAGCCCATGACTTGTATTTGTATGCCCCGCAAGCTAAGAATGGTTTTTATGTTTTTAAACAGTTGGGAAAAAAATCAAAAGAAGATTAATATTTTGAGATGTGAAATTTATTTAATATTCAAATTTCAGTGTGCCTAATCAAGTGTTATTGGAACACAGCTTATTAATTTAAGTCTGGTCTGCGGCTGCTTTCATGTCACCATGGCAGAGTTGAGTAGCTGTGATGGAGACCATATGGCTATATACCAGAAAAGCTTTACTATCTGGCCCTTCACAGGAAAAGTTTGCCGCCCCTGGTTTAACTTGACAGCTGCATTGACATCAATCCTACTTTTGTTTAAGGATTGTGTCTCCTAACTGGGCTGTTCCAGCTTCCCCGATGCTTGGGAATATATTCTGTTTGACAGTTATAGGAAGAATGCCCCAGGACTGTGTGCTTGAAACAGTTGGTCCAGGAAGAGTAATTTGACCAAGAACTTTTCTGTTTTAAGATAAAAACCAGAATAGCCCCAGGACCATTTTCAAGCCTGGCTCATTCCTGTTTGGAGGTGCCTGTGAAGCAGTAAATGATTATTGTGTTTAAGGTCATGGTTTCCCACTTATTCAGATAGCATGGATTGATGGTTTTAGGAATCAGGAAAAGCACAGAAAGTTATGCTGGGTGTTATTTCGGTATCTTACACAGAAGTAAAGGCACACCTGGACGGGTTTCAGCCACAACAGGACCAGCGAGATCTGAGGGCTTCCCGACGCCCACCTGGTTTATGGCTCGGACACGGAAAACGTAGCTGGCGCCCTCCTTGAGGCCTTGCACCTGCGAGAAGCAAGCATAGAAGCAATGGGCATGTTATGTTAAACAGAAATGTTCTTCCCCTGTAAGAATGCATCAGCCAGAGAGCAGAAAGGGCCCGATTCTACCAAAGACTAAGCGTGTGACTTCAGTTTAGACTTTGTCTCTGGACCTTCTGTAAGTAGTCAAAGAGTTTCTAAGAGCAATTCCAACTCTGATGTTCTCTCTTTTTTAGATCATTTAATGGCCAAAAACATCAGAAACAAAAGACAAATATGTGTGCTTTAAATAAACTGTCCACCTAATAATTTGGTCAAAAGGACAAAATACAAAGTGCTCACAACAGCACATATGCTGCCTTTTTCCCCTGATGCTTTTGTTTTAGGAGATACTGGGGATTGAACCCAGGACCTTGTACAAGCAGAGTAGGTGCTTAACCACTGAGCTATACCCACGCTCCTCCCCTGATGCTTTTGATATAGTCTATGAATGATTTCAGAGAAAATTCTTGGCCAGAGAGAGGAATTAAAAGCATGAATCATTGACACTTTCCATTTGTTTAAAAGTATGTTAAAGCACTAGAACAAAAACAATTAAAAATTGTCCCTGAAAATTTAATGTAATTATTTCTCTCTAAACAGAGAAACAATAAATGTAATTGGGAATTTAAGTAATTTGTGAATAACTAGAATGTATTCTAAATTCCCTACTCTCACCCTGGCCCCTGGTCACCTATATTCTAGTTTCTGACTCTATGAATGTGCTTATTCTATTCATATCAGTGAGATCATACAATATTTGTCCTTTGTGCCTGGCATATGTTACTCAACATGATGTCTTAAAGGTTCAGCCATGTTGTTGCCTGTATTTTTTTTTTTATTTTTTTATGGCTGAATAATACTCCATATACCACACTTTGTTTAACCATTCATTGGTTGACGGACACTTGGATTGTTCCCACCTTTTGGCTACTGGGAATAATGTTGCTATGAACACTGGTGTACATGTATCTGATTGAGAACCTGTTTCCAATTATTTTGGGTATATATCTAGAAGTAGAATTGCTGGGTCATATGATAATTCTATGTTTAGTCATTACAAATTGAATACTGTTAATATTTTATCAAAATTACCTTTTAAAATATGTGACTTTTAAAAACTATATTGTATTTTAAGATGGGATTTGTTGCATACAGAGGGCACACTTTTCCCTTTAACATTGTGATGGAGATCAATAGTATTTGTGTATCCAAAATGTGATTCAAATCAAACAATGTTAGAATATATTTATTCAATGAGGCGTTTGTGACCATATATTTAAAGGAAGTAGGTAATTAAATTGTTAGAGTTTTTATTTAGTTATTTAACTGTATTGTGTTTATGTCACTAGAATGCCACTATCTATGTAATGATAGTTTTCACTGGAACCAATTTGAAATGGATTTTAATCTGTAAATGGACTTGAATTTAGGCCCAGGCTAAATGCATAGAGTTTGATGACTTTAAGTTTTATGTATAGAAATAATGCCAGGGACTGTGGATTTACAAAAAGGAAAAGATACATTCCTTTTGATGAAAATAGACCAATTGCCAGGTGCCTGACACCTCTGCACCTGACTCATAGGGAACGTGGCTGTGAATCAGATTTTTGCAACAGGGAGAAGGAAACATATTCACATTCTAGTGTCTAGTCACTGGGTGATGGGAACACATTTCCATTGTCACAGGAGCAATGGCCACTTACTTCAACAGCACCAGAAACACAAAATTATGTCCACCTATTTTTCTTTCCTTGGAGTTTTTTTTTTTTTCCCTTCCCTATAATTTCTGGAGGAACTAGGTTCCTTTGCCTTCTCCATCCATGTCCTCTACACTGTCTAATTACTTACTCTCTTCTCACCACTTTGTCAACACCAGGTTGTAATTACCAACAAAAAGGGAAAATAAGGAAGCTTAAACTATGTTTGTTTAAATCCTCTAGTTGAAAGCACCACATCTTTAGCTCTTGGGAACCCCTAGACACTTGGTGCTGAAAGGAATGTGGATGTTTCTAGCAGAAACCAATTAGCCCATTATGCTCTGGCTACAACAATGCTAAATTCCCCCATTAGCAGAGCTGTATCTCCTGTCCTCACTTAAGTTTATCACACTCTATGTTTAAAAAATTTTCAACATAGTACAGGCTTGAAAATTTTCTGAATATAAAACCTCTGGAAGAACGAATATATAACAAAATGGGTATGTTTAAACTCTGTTTTTTTCTAGTAAACTGTCTGGCCATGGCCTTTACCCCTTCTTCTGGGCTGTTGGTCTCCCTTGCTTGGCTCCTCATGCCCTTTCTGCTTCACCTGAATCAGTTCCAACCTCAGGCTCTTGGGACCCTGTGCCATGACAGATGGAGGATTTGGAAATCTTCATCCCAGTCACAGATATACACCACTGCCATTCAGGATGTTTCCAGCCTTTATTTTACACGTCCTTTTGATTCAATAGGATAGCCAAAGAGTATCCTATGCCCCAGTCCTGCCGTGACTTTTTCTCTTCCTTGTGAAATGTGACCTTTCCTATTGCCTCAGGGCTTGGAAAAGGGGCTGGAGAGGTGACTGGCATAAGCTAATTTGAGTTAATGGCATAACTGGATTCTTCTCTCCTGAAGGGTCTACTTAAAATTTTTGTAGGGATTGTAAATGCCTTAACCCCAGAGAGCGGCTGGCAGATTGTATAGCCTTCACTCTACAGTGGCATGTGGATGGAAGAGACCTTTTAGACCAGGTATACTCTGAATATCTTTTAAGGCCCTCCCTACAGGCAGACAGGGCTGTGCACAGAATGCAGTGCAAAGCTTTCTCTCTGACTGTGGTGAAGTCGCTCTAAATTCTAAGTAATAAGAAATGGAATATTTCCCACAGTTTCCGAGATCCTACTGTGGATTTGGGGTATCCAGATGCCACTGTTAACAATGGGAGGGAACATCCTTTGAGATTTCCATTTGGTACAAGTTAGAGATTGAGTGGCTTTGCAGACCAGTATTGAGTAGATGGAGCTGGAAATTGGGTCAGTTAGGAAACTCTAAAGGAATTTGGAGGGCAATAACATGAATAAAGGTGGGGTTAAGGTCAAGAGTTGAACAAACCCACTCCATTAATCTCTGAGAGCTCACGTCAGCACAAACATGAGGGAGCAGGTGAGGTGAGACAAGGCACGGATCAACAGAACCAGCAGTGAAAGGGCTACTTGTGTGAAGTGTGTAAAAATACCACCCTCAAATCAATTAAAAAAATTAGCAGTAGGAACGAGAAAGTCATCCTTGTGGGATGGTAATCAGTAATGTCTTAAGAGTGTGAATAACAAAAACGTGAGGTAGGTAAGTTGAGACAAGGAGGAAGGCGAGAGGAGAGAGCTGGTGGTTGTTTTTCAAAGCTAGGCTAAGGAATTCATGGTAAATACACCACATGGTTTTTAAGCCTCAGAAATTTCCCCGACCCCAACTACCATCAAATGGAGTCTTATCATAAGCCAATATATGAAACAGACCAAAGCAGAGGTGTTCAGTTTTGCCTTAACTTTAAAGATAATGTTATACTAGTAGAGCATTTTTCCTCTTTAAAAAGTTTCTAAGCTTCTGAGCATCCTCTTACTTTCAGGTACAAGTTTTTGATGGCCGCCTCATTGAGTCCGCGCCATTGGTCATCTTTGGCTTTGGCCTCCTTCAAGTCCACAAAGTATCCAGTCACTGGAGTCCGCCCAGAGTGGACAGGAGGCTTCCACTGGAGAACCAGTGAGGTCTTCCTGACTTCACTGTATTTGAGATTCTGCGGTGGTCCTAAAGGGGGAAACCAATGGATAGATATCATAGTGCAGATAAGAAAAGTCAAATATGTGTAACAATAGAGCCACGTGTAAGGCTTTAAAGCTGAGTCGGATGCTAGTGTTCTTCTTTCCCAATCTTCTTTTTAATTAATTCCATACCCGGGGGCCTAGGTATTTTTGTGGCCTCTTTCATGTTAAATTTCAACAACTGCTCTACATCAATCTCTTAAGTCCCTGGGCGGCAGGTGGTTAAGACCAGCTCCGGGTTCCTCTCAATGTCTGGATTATAACTTTTCTTCAGGCTGTTCTCATGCCTGCATTAGTTACCTTTTAGCAGAACATTTAAATTTAATTGAAAATTCCATTTTAGATTATTTTTGGATGATAATCCAAAATTCCCCAAATTTCAAATTAGTATGAAGAAACTCTATACAATGGTATATGAATAGACAGTAATATTCCTTTCAAAGGAAAATAAAATAATATATTTCCAAATAGCTCTCAATTGGAAGGAAATTTCCCTTAAAGCATATATCCCATATATGGGTAAAAACAAATGGCAGCTTATAGTTTACAAAGAACTTTCACCAAAATAAATATAATCAATCCTATGGGCCCTGAGTCTGGGCTAAACATTGCCAAATCCTTTACATTCATTTATCTCTTTCATCCTTAACACAATTAACAAAAAGCTCAGAGAATCTGAGTAACTTGATTAACCTCTTAAGGTGGAAAGCCAGAATTTGCACCCTGAATGTAAGCTCATGCATTCTTGGGCAAGTCCTAACAGACCCATAGCTTTGCATGGCCACCAGCTGCAAGGCAGGAGACAAACATTTTTTTTTTTCCTTTTCTTTTTTTAAACAACTGATTCATAAACAACCAACTAAAATCACCTGAAGTGACTCACACTGGCCTAAAAGCCAATCACAAACACAAGCTCTCTCATGCTATTCTTTGACATTTTGCAACAGATAGTTGAATATTTATTTGGCCCTTGAACCTGACCTAACAGTTACAGCTATGAGTCATCCTTGTGCTCCCACAATGCCTTGTGTGGAATAACACCAATACCTTACACTTGTTTGGCATGTTCTGTTTTTGCAAAGGGCTTTTATGACTGTTATCTTGTGACATCCTCAGAACCCAGTGAAGCACCCAAATAGGTGTCGATCGCTCTACTTCACAGAGAAAGAATGACATTCTGCTGTGTCCTAGCACCTCTTGTCTGGGAATCAGAAGAACTAATTTCCAATCCTAACTCTGCCCCTTCCTTCCTGTGTGACCTTCAGTGTCTCATTGAACCTAAGTCTGTTTCTCCATTTGCAAAACGAAGGGATGATAACAGATCCTCCTAATGCTCTCTCTTAGTGGAGTTTCTTTGTTTTTCTGGCTTGCCCACCACTACTCTGGACATCAGGGATGGCTCTGAGAAATGAGCAGACCAGAGGGTGGAGACCTGTCCCATTCATTTCTGCTCTGAGTTAAGAGATCTCACCCGGCAACCTCTTTTGCCAACTATGTGCTTTCTATCAAAACATTTTCCATGGGTCTGCTCAGAACTTCTTGGTCCCTGGTCACTCGCATTTGTCACTTTATTCAGGAATTGCAAGAATTTGAAAATAGGTCCACTTTTGTGTAAGTGGCAGAAAGTACTTAAGAAATATCAACTGGCTTCAAGGAGGTATAAGGAAAGGCCTTGTTTGTCTCTTTGTATCTGCTGAAGTTGAGTGAGCACTTGAACTTCTAGGTTTCTCCTGCACTCTTTTTATTTACACTTGATTCAGCAGTGACGCCAATCGCTAGTCACAACATGGAGGCAAAATGATGGTTTTTCAAGGGCGCAGTGGTTTCAAATAGAGAAAGGAGGTGGGATTGGGGATAGGGCTGCTGACTGCCCAGGGTACCTCACTGTGGCTTGGTGCTCTAATTTGGTCTATGCTGGTGCCGGGCCAGGTGTTAAGTATGTGACTATCAAACCCAGGTGGGAGAACTGTCATCCCATGACACTCAAAGTATTTGTGTTTCTGAAGTCAGTACCACTGAAAGTAAAATAAAATCTCCACCAAATTAATGTTCCTAGTTTGAATCTTCATGGCTTAGTTAATTTGTGTTCATTTTTAAAATGTATTCCTTTTTGAGCACTAAAAGAGTTACAAGCATAGGAAATTGTTTCTGCTGCCTTTTCCCCATTTTCTTCCCTGCCCACCCACCACCTCCAAAGAAAAGTATCTGCCAGCCAGGTTCCAGAATCTTTCTTGTGATGCAGAACTGAGAAAATGTGTGTAAGGAGAGAAAGGACTAGAGAAGTAAGAGGAGAGAGGCCAGGACTTAAGTCTTAGGCAATCATGTTAAATCGATCTATATAATATAATTGAGAGTTAGGGGAGAGGGAGGAGGAGGGAGAGAAGGAAAAGCAGCCACCTAGGCTGGGTCTGCTGGGAGAATGCATGAGAGCTAGGAAGTTTAGGAAGAGGCTTTCGAGAAATTGTGCTGTGGGACATGAACTGGGTGGTCTTGAAAAGCACAAGTAAAGATTGGAATTCCTTTCAAATTATCGTTCGGCACTCAAATTGTGTGCGTCTTTCAATCCTAGAACATGCAGAGGCTGAGTGAGCTACAGAGGCTCTGGGATTTACTTGGAATTCAAGCATAATGAATTTATATACCTATTATTTTAATATTATCATAAAAGTATTTTAGGTAAACATTAGGGTCCAAGAGAATTCCTTTCCCTTAAAAGTTGTCTATATAATACTTAAATTTAGTTTTCAAGTTGTAGGTTCTACTGGGAGCAACTCCAAGCCCCAGTGCTGGGAAGAGCCTTCTAGGGTTTACCTGGAAGGGCGATGGTCCACTCCTCGCATGTGAAGGACGCGCTAGCCGCCGAGGGGACTCCTAACCCAGCCATGTTCATGGCTGCCACTTGGAACTGATACACCATGTTCTCCTTCAAGTTGCTAATCTGCAAATGACATCATACATCACATACAGCAAAAGTTTCAAGTTTGTTTTATGATAGATTTTACTTACTTACCTCCTGTGTGGAAAACACCCTAGGGAGACTCCCGAGGAGTCACACCTTTTGTGATTCCTTCCCCTTGAGCGTGGGTGAAACCTGTGACCTGCTTCTAACCACCAAAACACGGTGACTTGAAGGTATTGGGTTATCAGTCCCGTGACTGTGCTATGTTCTAAGGCAATGGAAAAGGGATATTGCAGATGTAATTAAGGTCCCTACTCAGTTAATTTTGAGTTAATCAAACAGATTATCCTAGGTGGACTTGACATAGGTAAAAACTCTTAAAAGAGGGTCTGGGGGTCGGCTGTATAGCCCAGTTGGTAGGGCACCTGTTTACCACATGGGAGGCCCTGGGTTCGGTCCCCGGGCCTCCTCGAATGGGCGGACCGCCTCAAGAAGGCAAGCCAATGCAGGTGGGGCACGCTGCCACGGGCAAAGGCAAGCCCCCACGAGCAAGGGCGAGCCCCCACGAGCAGGTGGGCCACCGCGCCGGTAAGCTGACTCGGCAGGCCGCCCCAGCAGGGGGAGACAAGCGGACACAGAGGAACGCATAGGAAAAAAAAAAAAGATGAACACAGCAAGAACAAGCAAAAAGAGGGGCAATGTATAATAAAATAAAATTAAAAAAAGAGGGTCTGGGCCTTTCTTGAAGAGAAACACTTTCCTGCTGGCCTCCGAGAAGCAAAAGGCCATATTGGGAACTGCCCAATGAGAAGGGCAACCTCTAGGAGCCGAGGACCTCAGTCCCACAGATGCAAGGAACTGAATTCTGCTAACAGCTTGAATGTCAGGGAAGAGGACCTCGAGCTCCAGATGAGAATGCAGCCCAGCTGGCACCTTCACTGCAGCCTGGGAGACCCAGCAGAGGGCTCAGCTATGTCATGCCCAGACTCCCAGCCCATGGAAACTGGGAGATAACAAATGTGGGTTAAGCCACTAAGTTATTGGTAAGTTATTATGCAGTAATAGAAAACTAATACACATACACACGAAAATTGGGTCCTAAGCTACAAACCAAAACTTTCAAATCCTTGTAATGTTCTTGCTCTTTACTGAGTGAACTAATATTTTTTATATCCCTCAGTAAGAATTGGTTGTTGTGAGGGCGAAGTACATGATAAACTATTGGATGTGAAAGCATTAGCACAATAGAAATGAGAGAAATAGATTCATCTGAAAAAAATCATGGAATATAAATATTCCCTTGCATATTAAACATTAATAAATGGAGTTGCTGTTGGAACCAGCTGGGTTAACAAAGCTTGTCTATTTATGATGTATGCCAAAGCAAGATAAACATATATCTATGATTCAGTCTACATCTGACTTGATTAAGAAATCATAAGTTGATTTACAAGAGCAATAATTTGCCAATTATTTGTCTTTTATAAAGGTTAGGGGGTTTTCAATCATTACTTTCTCAAATATTCTTTCTGCCCCTTTTCTGTTCTGTCCTTCTGAGACACCGATAACATATGTTTGTGCATTTCACACTGCCATTCAGTTCCTTGAGGCCCTGTTCCATTTTTTCCATTCTTTTCTCTTTCTGTTCTCCCATATTTTCAAGTTCAGATGTTCTGTCCTTGCTATCACTAATTCTGTATTTGATCAGTTCAAATCTGCTGTTACATGCCTCTAATGTGTGTGTGTATATGTGTGTTTAAGGTACTAGGGGCCAGAGATTGAACCTCGTATGTGGGAAGCTGGCACTCAAACACTGAGCCACATCAGCTTTCCTGAGTTAATTTTTTTCATTTGTTTTGCTTGTTGTTTGTTTTTGTTTTTTTCAGGAGGCACTGGGAACTGAACCCAGGACCTCGTGTGTGGGAGGCAGGCGCTCAACTCTTTGAGCCACATCTGTTCCTCACTAATGTATTTTTAATCTCATCCATCATGTCTTTCACTCCCATAAGCTCTGTTACTTTTCTTTGCAGGCTTTCATATTGTACTTTATGCTCATCCAGTGTCTTCTTAATATCCTTTATCTATTTAATCACATTTCCCTTCAACTCTTTGAATTGATTTAGAAGATTTGTGTGATTATCATTGATTAGTTGTCTTAAATCCTGCATCTTGTCAGAATATTTGGTTTGTTTCTTTGGCTGGGCCATCTCTTCTGTTTCTTAGTATGGCTTGACATTTTTTGCTGATGTCCAGGTATCTGAATATGTTGATGAATTTACACTGACAGTGAATTTCTCTCTCTTGTCTAGTGTTTGGTTTTTTCCCCCCACAGTTCTTTGATTTTTGTTTCAACTTATTCTGAGTCTTTAAAATTGCCCAGCTTAAGTTATCAAAATTGGGCCAGGGACTCACTATTGGGGCACAGATTTTCTCCCAGGGGTTAAGGTTAAGAGAGACCGAAAAGCAATTTTACTCCTTGCAGTTTCCAAGCCATCCAGCACATGGCACCCATCAGCGAACATTTTCATGGCACTGTCTCTTTCAACCCCCACTTATCTGTTCTGGCCAGAGCCAAGACTCAAAACGGGCTCTGCTAGCCAAATTCACTGAAGAGAAACCACTCTCCACCCTCTGCTGCACCCTCCTTCTTCCCAGGGAGGAAGATGTCTGTTCCGTCTCAGCTGGCTGCCGTGAGTGACAGGAAAAGCCTGCATGTCTTGAGGACGGGGGTTAGGTACCATTCCCAGGTGCCATGGGGGTTCAGTAAACCAAGGTTGTCATTTTGGGTTCTTCATCTTTCTGTCCCTTGCCCTCCTGGGTGTTGCACATCACTGTCCTGTTCTGACAGCTTTTTGCCCTTTTTTCCATTGTTTTTGTGAGAGAGTTGAGCCCTGCCTACCAACTCTGATACCATTTCCCGGAATCGTATCTCTCGCCAATTATTTGGAGCAGAGGTAGAATATGTCTGTGTGTTATAGTGATACCATAATAAAAGGACTTTTTAAAATTAAACACATACACACATACAAACACATATACATATTGCCTTTAAAAAGGAAAATTAGGAAAGCAGATGTGGCTCAACCAGTTGGGCACCTGCCTACCACATGGGAGGTCCCGGGTTTGGGTCCCAGGGCCTCCTAGAGAAGATGAGCAGACTACACACCCACAACAATGAGTAAGAAGCCACAAGCCGGCAGACACCGTAGCCTGCGGGGAGTGGATATGGCTCAGGCTGTTGAGCACTTGTCTCCCATGTGGGAGGTCCCAGGTTCGGTTCCCGGTGCCTCCTGGAAAAGGCGAGCAAACAATGAGCAGATAGATGAGAGAACCATCTGGGTGTGTGTGTGGGGGGGGAGGCGGGTAGATAAATTAAAAAAAAAAAGAATTTTTTTTTTAAATTAAGAGAAA
>PVKH010002736.1:0-26466 GCA_004027955.1 Chaetophractus vellerosus
GTTTAGGGGTAAGAATAGTAATAGTTTTAGGTTTAGGGTTAGGTTTAGCATTATGGGTAGGGTAAGTTTTAAGGTTAGGATTAAGGATAGGGTTTGGGTTTGTTTTAGGGTTAGGGTCATGGATAGGGATAAGGTTAGGTTTAGATTTAGGGTTAGGATTACTGTTAGATTTATGGTTAGGTTACGGTTAGGGTTAGGGTTAGGGTTAGGGCTAGGGTTAGGGTTAGGTGTAGGGATGATATGAGGGTTAGGGTTAGGATTAGGTATTGCATCAGTGTTAGGGTCCAGTTTAGGGTTAGGTATTTGGTTAGATTTGTTTTTAGGTTAAGGTTTAGTTATAGGGTTCGGTATATTGTAGGTGTTAAGGTTAGGGTTAGTTTTAGGGTTAGCGTTAGGGTTAGGGTTAGGGTTAGGGTTAGAGTTCATGTTAGTTTAAAGACAAGGATAGGTTCAGGTTTAGGGTAAGGGTGATGTTTAGGGTCATGGTTAGCATTAGGAATAGAAATAGCATTAGTGATAGGATTAGGTTTAGGTTTAGATTTAGATATATTGATAGGGATAGGGTTAGGTTTAGGGATAGGATTAGGCTTAGGCTTAGGGTTAGGTTTAGAATTTGGTTTAGGTTTAGGATTAGGGATAGGGTTAGTGTTAGGGTTATGGTTAGGTTTAGGGTTAGGGATATTTTGTGGGTCAGGGTTAGGGTTAGGGTTTGGGTTAGCGTTAAGTTTAGGGTTAGCGTTTGGTTTAGGTTTAGGGTTAGTGTTAAGGTTAGTGGTAGTGTTAGGTCTAGAGTTAGGGTTAGTTTTATGCTTAGAGTTATGCTTAGAGCTAATATTAGATTTAGGGTTAGGGTTAATTTTATATTTTGATTACGGTTAGGATTTGGGATAGGAATAGGGTTAGTTTTAGGGTTAGCTTTAGGTTTAGATATAGTGATAGGGTTAGGATTATGGCTAGGGTTACAGTTAAGGTCAGCATTAGATTTAGGTTTAGGTTTAGGGTTAGGTTTAGATTTAGGGATAGCAATAGTTTTAAGATTAGGTTTATATTTAGGTTTAGGGTTAGGTATAGGGAGAGCGTTAAGGTTAGTGTTAGGGTTGAGATTAGATTTAGGGATAGTGATAGGGTTAGGTTTAGAGTTAGGGTAAGGGTTAGGGATAGGAATCACATAAGGGTTAGGTTTAGGCTCATGGTTAGGATTAGGGATAGGGATAGTGTTAGGGTTAGGGTTAGGTTTACGTATGGGGATATAGTTAGGGTTAGGTTAAGGGATAGTGATGGGATTAGGTTTAGGCTTACAGTTAGGTTTGGAGATAGGGTTATTTTGAGTGCTAGGTTTAGGGTTAGGTTATACTTTAGGGTTAGGGTTAGGGCCAGGCTTAATGGTAAGGTTAGGGATAAGGTGAGAAGGTGAGATTTAGGTTTAGGGTTAGTTAGGGTTTGGGTTATGATTATGGTTAGGTTAAGGATAGAAATAGGGTTAGTGTTAGGGTTAGTTTAGGTTTAGATTTAGTGATAGGGTTAGTGTTAGGGTTAGTGATAGGGTTAGGGTTAGGGTTAGGTTTAGGGTTAGCATTACAGTTAGAGTTAGTCTTACAGTTAGATGAAATTTAGGGTTAGCATTAAGGTTAGGGTTAGGGTTAGGGTTTGGAATTGGGTTTGGGTTTGGGTTATGTTTAGATTTAGGATTAGCATTAGTGTTAGTGTTAGTGTTAGGGTTAGGGTTAGGTTAAATTTAAGGATAATGATAGTTTTAGGTTTAGGGTTAGGTATAGGTTTAGGGTTAGATTTAGTGTTAGCATTATGGTCAGTGTTATGGTTAGAGTAAAGTTTAAATTTAGGGATAGTGATAGGGTTAGTGTTAGTGTTAGTGTTAGGGTTAGGGTAAAGGTTAGGGTTAGAAATAAGAATAGGGATTGTATTTGGGTTAGTGTTACAGTTAGGGATATGGATAGGCTTTGTTTGTGGCTTAGGGTTAGGGTTAAGTTTGGATTTATTGTTAGGGTTAGGTTTAGGTTTAGGTTTAGGTTTAGAGATTGCAATAGGCTAAGTGTTATGGTTAAGGAAAGCAGTAGGGTAAAGGTTAGGGTTCATGTTAGCATTAGGATTATTGTTAGAGTTAGGCTTAGTTTTAAATTTAGGAATTGTGATAGGGTTAGACTTAGGGTTAAGTTTAGGGTTAGGAATAGGTGTTGTGTTAGGGTGAGCCTTAAGGTTAAGGACAAGCGTATAGTTAGGTTTATGATTAGGGATAGGGATAGGGATAGGGATAGGGATAGGTTTAGGGTAAGGGCTAGTTATAGGGTTAAGGATATGGTGAGTGTTAGGGTTAGGGTTAGCATTAGGGTTATGGTTATGGTTAGGTTACAGTTAGCTTTAGTGTTAATTTAGGGATAGTGATAGAGATAAGGTTAGGGTTAGGGCCTAGGGTCATGTTTAGGGTTAGGTTTAGATTTATCATTATGGTGAGGATTAGGGTTAGGTTTAGGTTTGGGTTTAGAATAGGGATTACAATAGGTTTAGGCTTAGGTTTATTGTTATGATTAGGGATAGGGATTGTGTTAGGATTAGTGTTAAGTTTAGGGATAGATAGAGTTAGTTTTGGAGTTTGGGTCAGAGATAATGAAAAGTTAGGTTTAGGTTTACAATTAGTGTTAGGTTTAGGTAAATGATGCAAGTTATGGGTAGGGATAGTGTCAGGGTTAGGGTTAGAGACAGGGATAGAGTTAATGTTAGGTTTAGGATTAATGTTAGGTTTAAGATTATGGTTAAGATTGTGAATAGGAAGAGGGTTAGTTTTAGGGTTAACTTTAGTGATAGGGTTAGCGGTAGGTTTAGGGTAAGGGTTAGGGTTAGGATTAGGGATAGGGATTAAGTTTTGTTTAGGCATAGGGTTAGGGATAGGGATAGGGTTAGCTTTAGGGGTAGGATTTGGGTTAGCATTAGGGTTATGGTTAGTGTTAGAGGTATGGTTAGGGTAGGGGTTTGGTTTAGGTTTAGCAATAGGGTCAGGGTTATGGTTAGGCTTAAGGATAGGGTCATGTTTAGGTTTATGGTTAGGTTTATCATTATGGTGAGTGTTAGGGTTAGGGTTAGGTTTAGATTTTGGGATAGCAATAGGTTTAGGGTCAGGTTTAGGCTTAGGATTAGGTATAGGAATTGTGTTATGGTTAGGGTTAGGTTTAGGGATTGAGATCGAGTTAGGGTTAGAGTTAGGTTTAGAAATAGTGATAGAGTTAGGTTTAGGGTTAGGGTTAGGGTTAGGTTTAGGGATTTGATGAGGGTTAGTGTTAGAGTTAGTTATAGGGATAGCATTAGGGTTAGGATTAGGGTTAAAGTACTGTTTGGGCTAGCCTTAGGGTTAGGGAGAGAGTTAGGTTTAAGGTTAGGGTTTGGGTTATTTTGAGTGTTAGGTTTAGGGTTAGTTTAGGGCTAGCATTATGGTTAGGGATAGTGTTATGGTTATGGTTAGAGTTAGTTTTTAGTTTAGGGATAAGGATAGGTTTAGGTTTAGTGTATGGGTTATGTTTAGGGTTATTTATGGGTTATGTTAGGGTTTATGGGTTAATGTTAGGCTTAGTGTTAGGGTTAGAAATAGTAATAGGGTTAGTGTTAGTGTTATGGTTAGGGTTAAGTTTAGGGTTAGGGTTAGGGTTAACTTTATGTTTCAATTATGGTTAGGATTATGGATAGGAATAGGATTAGTGTTAAGGTTAGGTTTAGGTTTAGATATAGTGTTAGGGTTAGGGTTAGGGTTAGGGTTATGGTTAAGGTTAGTGTTTGGTTTAGGTCTAGGTATAGCATTAGGTTTAGATTTAGTAATAGCGATAAGGTTAAGGTTAGTTTTAGGGTTAGGGTTAAGGTTAGGGTTAGGGTGTGGGTTGGAGTTAGGGATTGCATTATGGTTAGGATTGGGGTTACTTTTCATTTTAGATTTAGGGATAGTGATAGGGTTGGGTTTAGGGTTAGGGACAGGAATAATGCAAGCATTAGTTTTAGTCTCAGGGTTAGGATTAGGGAATGGGATAGTGTTATGGTTAGGGTTAAGGATATTTATAGGGATATAGTTAAGTATAGGTTTAGGGATAGGGATAGGTTTAGATTTAGGATTAGGGTTAGGTTTAGAGTTAGGGTTACTGTGAATGTTAAGGTTAGGGTTAGGGTTAGGGTCAGCTTTAGTATTAATGTTAGGCTTATTGTTAGGGTTAGGATTATGATTAGTTTAAGGATAGTAATAGGGTTAGTGTTAGGTTTAGGTTAGATATAGCAATAGGGTTAGTTTTAGGGTTAGGGTTAGTGATAGGTTTAGGTTTAAATTTAGCAGTAGCAATAAGTTTTGGGTTAGGGTTAGGGTTGGATTTGAGTTAGGGCTAGTGATTGGGTTAAGGTTATACTTAGGTTTAGGTTTTATGTTAGTGTTAGTGTTAGCATTAGGGTTAGTGTTGGGTTAGGTTTAGGTTTAAATTTAGGTAATGAGATAGGGTTATTGTTAGTGTTAGGTTAGAGTTAGGGTTAAGGTAGGGGTTAGGGTTATTATTAAGGATAGGGATTGTTAGTGTTAGTGTTAGGGATAGGGACAGGGTTAAGGTGAGGCTTAGGGTTAGGTTTAGGTTTAGATTTAGTGTTTTGTGTTAGGGTTGGCGTTTGAGATAGGAAAAGGGGTAGGATAAGTTTTAGTTTTCATTTTAGCTTTAGGCTTAATATTTGCTTTAGGCTTAGTTTTAAATTTAGAGATCATGATAGGGTTAGGCTTAGGCTTAGGTTTAGGAATATTGTTAGGTTTAGGGTTCAGAATAGGGGTAATGTTAGGATTAGCTTTAGGGTTAAGGATAGGCATAGAGTTAGGTTTAGGCTTAGGGTTAGGGTTAGGGATAGGCTTATGTTTAGAGTGAGGTCTAGGTTTAGGGTTGGGGATATGGTTAGGGATTTAGGGTTATGACTAGATTAGGGTTAGGAATAGGGTTAGTGTTTGTGTTCCATTTAGGGTTAGGATTAGTTTCAGACTTAGCATAAGGGATAGTGCTAGGATTAATTATAGGGCTTGGGTTTGTTAGGGTTAGGGATAGGGTTAGGTTTAGGTTTAATGTTAATATTAGGGTAAGGGTTAGTGTTAGAGTTATGATTAGGGTTAGGTTTAGGTTAGGGATAATAATAGGGTTAGGGTTAGGATTAGGTTTAGGTATATGATGAGGGTTAGAGTTAAGGATATCATTAAGGTAAGGATTAGGGAAATGTATAGATTTAACATTAGGTTTAGGATTAGTGTTAGGTTTAGGTTCTGGTTCAGATTCTGAATAGGAATAGGGTTAGTTTTAGGGATAAGTATAGGGTTGGAGTTAGCATTAGGTTTAGGTTTGGATTAGGGATAGGGATTAGGTTTTGTTTATTCATATTGTTAGGGGTAGGGATAGGGTTTGGTTTAGTTAAAGGGATAGGGTTAGGGTTAGGGTTGCAGTTAGTGTGAAAGGTATGGTTACAGTTAGGTTTGGGTTTAGTGATAGCAATATTTTTAGGGTTAGATTTAGCGATAGAGTCATGTCTAAGTTTAGGCTTAGGTTTAGCATTATCATGAGGGTTAGGGTTAGGATTAGGGTTAGGGTTAGTTTTAACCTTAGGGATAGTTTTAACATCATCTTTAGGATTATGGTTAGGATTAGGGATAGGAATATGGTTAGGGTAAGGGTTTGGTTTAGCGTTAGTGTTATGGTAAGGACTAGGGTTAAGATTAAGTATATGGCTTGGCTTTGTGTTAGGATTAGGGTTAGGGATAGGGATAAGTTTAGCTTTAGGTTTAGGTTTAGGGTTAGTGTTAAGGTTCAGATTAAGAATAGGAACAGTGTTATGGTTAGGGTTATAGTTAGGGTTAGGGATATGTTTAGGGTTATGATTAGGGATAGGGTGATGGTTAGCTTTAGGGTTAATTTTAGTGTTTGGGGTAGGGATAGGGTTAGGGTTAGGATTAGGGAAATGGATAGTGTTAGGGTTGAGTTTACAGATAGGTATAGGATTAGTGTTAGAGTTAGGGTTAGGGTTAGGGATATATTTAGGGTTGAGGATATGGTTTGGGTTAGCGTTAGGGTTTTGTTTTAACATTAACCTTAGTTTTAGCATTACATTAGGATTATGTTTAGGACTAGGATTTGAATATGGTTAGTGTTAATGTTAGGGTTAGGGTTAGGGTTAGCATTAGGGTTAGGGTAAGGTTTAGGGTTAGGTTTAAGTATAGGGCTTGAGTTTCTGTTTGGGTTAGTGTTAAGTTTAGAGATAGGCTTAGGTTTATGGTTAGGGTTAGCATTAGTGTTATGATTAGGGTTAAAATTAGGGTTAGGTTTAGGTTAAGGTTTAATGACAGCAATAGGGTTAGTGTTAGGGTTGTGGATAGTGTTAGAGTTAGGGTAGGTTTAGGGATATGCCTAAGGTTAGTATTAGTGTTAGGGTTAGTGTTAGGATTAAGTTTAGAGTTAGGATTAGGGTTAGGTTTAGGTTTAATGACAGCAAGAGAGTTCGTGTTCGAGTTGTGGATAGTGTTAGGTTTAGGGTTTGGGTTAGGTTTACTGTATGTTTAGGTTTAGATTTAGGGTTAGCAATATGGTTAGGGTTAGGGTTAGGGTTAAGGTTAGGGTTAGGGCTGAGATTAGGGATATGGATATGTTTAGGGTCAAGATTAAGGTTAGGGATAGGAATATTGTTAGGCTTACGGTTATGGTTAGTGTTAATAATAGTGTTAGGTTAACATTAGGTATAGGATTATGGTTAGGTGTAGGGATAAGTATAGTGTTATTGTTAGTGTTATCATGAGGTTTATGGTTAGGGTTAACATTACCTTTAGGATTAATTTAGGGACAGGGATAGGGTTAGGGATAGCAATAAGGTTAGTGTTAGGGTTAGGGTAAGGCTTAGGTTTTAATTTATGGTTAGGGTTAACATTAGGGTTAAGGTTTGGGCTAGTGTTAGTGTTAAGTTTAGGGATGGTTATAAGGTTAGGTTTAGGGTTAGGGTTATGCCTAGAGTTCCAGTTAAGTTTAGGTTTAAGACAGGGTTAAGTTTAGGGTTAGGGTTAGGGTTAGGGTTAGGGATAGGAATAGTCTTAGTGTTAGTGCTATGCATAGGGTTTGGGTTAACATTAGGTGTAGTGTTTATGTTACTTTTAGGATTATGGTTAGGATTATGGGTTTGAAGAGGTTTAGGGTTAGGGTTAGGTTTCCTGTTAGTGTTAGCATTAACATTTATGGTAAGTGTTAGGGATAGGATTAAGATTGGTTCTTGTGTTTGTGTTAGGGTTAGTTTTAGGGATGGTGATAGGTCTAGGTTTAGGGTAAGGTTTTGGGTTAGGATTTGTGTTATATTTATGGAGATATTAAGTTTAGGTTTAGGGATAGTGGCTGGGTTAAGGTTAGGGTTAGTGATTGGGTTAGGTTTAGGTTAAATGTTAGAGTAAGTGTTAGAGTTAGTGTTAGGTTTAGATTTAGAGATAGCGATAGGGTTAAGGTTAGGGTTAAGGTAAGGGATATGGATAGCCTAGGGTTAGGGTTAGGTTTAGGGTTAGGGATCATGATAGCCTTAGGTTTAGTGTTAGGGTTAGGGATAGGAATAGTGTTAGTGTTAGGGTTATGAATAGGGTTCGGGTTAGGGTTAGCATTAGGGTTAGTTTTATTTTTAGTGTTAGGTTTATGGATATCTATAGGGTTAGTGTTAGGGTTAGGGATAGGGCTAAGGTTAGAATTAGCTTTAGGGTTAGAGATAAGTCTATGGTTAAGTTTAGATTTCAGGATCATGATAGTGTTAGGGTTAAATTAAGTTTTAGGTTTAGGGTTAGGTATATGGATAGTGTTAGAGTTAGGGTTAGGGTTGTGGTTAGGATTAGGGATAGGGATAGTGTTTGCATAAGTGTTATGTTTAGCAATAGGGATAGTTATAGGGTTAGGATTAGGGTAAGGGATAGTTTCAGGGTTAGGGTTACAATTAGGGTTAGGATGAGGGTAATGGTTAGGGTTAACATTATGGTTATGACTATATTTACACTTAAATTATGTTTAGAATTAGGGATAAAAATAGGGTTAGTTCTATTGTTAGTTTTAGGGTATGGGTTAGCATTAGGTTTAGGTTAGGGTTTAGGGCTGGGATTAAGGATAGTGCTTGGGCTTGTATTAGGGTTAGAGTTAGAGTTTGGGTTAGGGTTAGGGTTAGTTTTAGAGATAGTGATAGGTTTAGAGTTAGGTTTAGGGTTAGCATTAGGATTAGGGTTAGTGTTAACAATAGAGTTAAGGTTAACTTTTGGTTTAGGATTAGGATTATGATGTGGGATAAGAATAGTGTTAGTGTAAGTGTTAAGGTAAATGTTAGGGTTAGTGTTAAGCATAGGGATAGCATTAAGTTTAGTGTTAGGTTTATGGTTAGGATTAGGGGTAGGGATAGTTTTACATTCAGTGTTAGGTTTAGGGATAGGGATAGAATTAGGATGAGGGTTATGGTTAGGAAAGGGATATGATTAAGGTTAACTTTTGGTTTACAGTTAACATTAGCCCTAGGATTATGTTTAGGATAGGGATTGGAACAAGTTTAGCATTAGTGTTAGAGTTAGGGTTTGTGTTAGCATTGTGGTTAGGGTAAGGGTTAGGGCTAGGATTAAAGATAGCATTTGGCTTCATGTTAGGGTTAGAGTTAGTGATAGGGTTACTTTTAGGTTTACAATTAGGTTTAGGCTTCGTGTTTGAGTTATGTTTAGGTTTAATTTTACGTTTAGGGATAGCTATAGGGCTGGATTTTGGGTTAGGGATAGGGAAAAGTTTAGGGTTAGGGTTAGGTTTAGCATTAGAGTTAGGGTTAGATTTAGAGTTAGGTTTAGATTTAGGGATTGTGATAGTGTTAAGTTTAGGGTTAGTGATAAGGGTAGGGTTAGGTTTTGGGTTAGGGTTAATGATAGGTTTAGGATGAATGTTAGTTTTAGGATTATGGTTAGGATTTGGGATAAGAATAGTGTTAGTGTTAGGATTAGGGTTAGGGATAACGATAGGGTTAGGGTGAATGTTAGGATTTGGATTATTGTTAGGATTTTGGATAAGAATAATGTTAGTGTTAGTGTTAGGTTAGGGTTTTGGGTTAAGGTTAGTTATAGAGATAGCTTTAAGTTTAGGGTTAGGGTTATGGTTAGGATTAGGGTAGGGGTAGTGTTAGATTTAAGGTTAGATTTAGGGATAGCGATAGAGTTAGGGTTAGAGATATCGATAGGCTTAGTGTTAGGACTAGAGTCAGGAACAGGGTTATGCTTAGGGTTAGGTTTAGGGTTATGTTTAGGGTTAAGGATACAGTGAGTGTTAGGTTTAGGTGTAGGGATAGCATTAGGGTTAGGGCTAGGGTTAGCATAATTTAGGTTTAGGTTTAAATTACATTTAGGATTATGGTTAGGATTATGGATAGGAATAGGGTTAAGTTTAAGGTTAGAGTTAAGATTAGAGTTAGGGTTAAGAAGAGGATAAGTGTTATGGTTGGGATTAAGTATAGAGTTTTGGTTTGTGTAGAGTTATTAGGCATATGGGTAGAGTTAGCTTTAGGGTTATGGTGAAGGTTAGGGCTAGGGTTAGGGTTATGATTAGGGATAGGAATAGTGATAGTGTTAGGGTTAGGGTTAGGGATAGGGATAGGGTTAGGTTTATTGTTAGGGTTAGGGATAGGTTTAGGTTTAGGGTTAAGGGTATGATTAGGATTAAGGAAGGGACATGTTTAGGGTTAGGGTAAGGGTTAGGGATAGTGATAAAGTTAGTATTAGCATTAGGGTAAGGCTTAGGTTTAGACTTATGACTGGGGTAGGCATTAGGGTTAGGGTTAGGGTAAGGGTTAGGGTTAGGGTTAGGGTTAGGGTTAGGTTTATGGTTAGGGTTGGTTTAGATTTAGGGAAAACATTAGCATTAGTGTTATGGTATTTGTTGGGATTAGGGATAGGAATAGTGTTAGGGTTAAAGTTAGGGATTAGATAAGGCTAGGGTTATGGTTAGGGTTAAAGTTGATGTTAGGTATAGGGTTATAGTTAGGATGAGGGATAAGAATAGTTTTATTTTTAGGGTTAGGGTTAAGGTTAGCATTAGGGTTAGGATTAGGTTTAGGCTTAGGCTCAGATTTAGGGATAGCAATAGGGTTAGGGTTATGGTTTGGGTTAGTGTTAAGGTTAGGGATAGGATAGCGTTAGCATTAGAGTTATCTTTAATTTTGGGATTAGGTATAGGGATTGTTTTAGGATTCAGGTTAGGGTTATGGATAAGGATAGAGTTAGAATTTGGTTTAGTGTTAGGGTTAGGTTTAATGTTAGGGTAGGGTTAACGATAGGTATAGGATTATTTTTAGGATTAGGGATAAGAATATGTAAGTGCTAGGGTTTGGGTTAGGGTTATTGTTAACTTTCAGGTTAGGTTAAGAGTTAGGAGAGGATTAAGGATAGGGATTAGGTTTGGGTGAGTGTTTGGGTTAGCGATAGTGATAGGGTTAGGTTTAGGGTAGGGTTAGGTTTAGGATTAGAATTATGGTTAGGTTTAGGTTCAGGTTTAGGAATAACAATGGGGTTAGTGATAGGGTTATGGATAGTGTTAGGGTTAGAATTAAGGTTATGGTTAGGTTTAGGGTAGGGATAGGGTTAGTGTTAGGTATAGTGTTAATGTTAGGATTAGGGTTAAATTTAGGTTTAGGATTAAGATTAGGATTAGGAATGGGAATAGGGTTAGTGTTAGGTTTAAGGTTAGCGTTAAGGTTACCATTAAGTTCAGGTTAGGGATTCGGTTAGGATTAGGGATAGTGATTCTTTTGGTTAGGGATAGGGTTAGGGATAAGGATAGGGTTAGGTTTAAGGTTAGGTTTAGGGTTAGGGTTAGAGTTTGAGTTATGCTTAGGGTTAGGCTTGTGTTTAGGGATAATGTTACTTTTAGGGTTCAGGATAGGGTCAAGTTTAGGTTTAGAATTAGGTTTGTCATTATTGTTAGGATTATGAATATGAATAGGGTTAGTGTTAGGGTTAAGGTTATGGTTAGGGTTAGTGTTAGGTTTAGGGTAAGGTTTTGGTTTAGGATTAGGGATAGTGATTCATTTTTGGTAGGGATAGGGGTAGTGTTAGGGTTAGGTTTGGGGTTAGGGTTAAGGTTAGTGTTAGAGCTATGGTTAGGGTTAGATTTGGGTTTAGGGATAGGTTCATGGTTAGTTTTAGGAATAGTGTCTGGTTTAGGGTTATGGTTAGGTTGAGTATCACGTTTAGAGTTAGGGTTAGAGTCAGTGTTAGATTTAGGGATATGGATTGGGAAAGATTTAGGTTTAGGATTAGGGATAGATATATGTTTAGGGTTAGTGTTAGGGTTAGGGTTAGGGTTAGGTTAGGGATTGGGATAGTGTTAGTGTTAGGGTTAGGGTTAAGAAGAGGAATAGGTTTAGGGTTATGGTTAGGGTTAGGTTTAAGATTAAGTTTTTATTAGTGTTAAGGCTATGGTTAAGGTTAGAATTAATGTTAGGGATAGGGTTAGGGTCATGATTAGGGATAGGGATAGAGTTTGGGTTATGGTTAGGGTTAGGGAAAGGGTTATGGGTAGGTTTAACTTTAGTGTTAGGGTTAACATTAGCTTTAGGATTATGGTTAGGATTAGGGATAGGAACAAGTATAGTGTTAGTGTTAGCATTAGGGTTTGGGTTAGGGTTTTGTTTTGAATTAGGGTTTGTTTGAATTAGGGTAATGGTTGGTGCTAGGATTAAGGATAGTGCTTGCATTTCAGTTAGAGTTAGCTAGGGATAGAGCTATGGTTAGTTTTAGGGTTAGGGTTAGAGTTATGTTTACCATTAGGGTTAAGGTTAGAGTTAAGGGTAGGTTTAGATTTAGGGATATCGATAGGGTTTGGGTTAGAGTTAGTGTTAGAATTAGGGATATGGACTGTGTTATGGTTATGGTTAGGGTTAGGAATTGGGATATGGTTAGGGTTAAGGTTAAGGCTAGAGTTAGTTTTAGGAAGATGATGAGGGTTAGGGTAAGTTTACGTATCCCATTAGTGTTAGGGTGATGGTTAGCTTTAGTGTTAGGGGCAGGGTTAGGGTTAGGGTTAGGGTTAGGAATAGGGATAGTGTTAGAGTTAGAGTTAAGGTTATGTACAGGTATAGGGTTAGGGTTAGTTATAGGGATATGGTTGGAGTTAATTTAGGTATAAGCTTAGGTTTAGGCTTAGGGTTAGTGTTAGAGTGAGGAATTTTTTAGGATTAGGGATAGGAATAGGGTTAGGGTTAGTATAGCATTAGGGTTAGGTTAAGGGTTAGGTTAAGGATGAGAATAAGGCTTGGGTTTGTCTTAGCATCAGGTTTAGGGTTAGGGATAGGCTTTGTGTTAGGGTTTTGTTAGGGTTAGTGTTAGGTTAGTGTTAGAGTTAGGTTTAGGTTTAATCATAGTGCTCGTGTTAGTGTTAGGGTTATGGATATTGTTAGGGTTAGGATTAGGGATAAGAATAGTGTTAGTTTAGTGTTAGGGTTAGGATTAGGTTAAGAGTTAGGGATAAGATTAAGGATAGGGATTGGGTTTGGGTTAGTGTTTGGGTTAGGTTTAGGGATATTATTAGGGTGAGGGTTAGAGTTAGGGTTAGGTCTAGAATTAGAGTTAGAGTTAGGGTTAGGTTATGGTTAGTGTTAGGGTTAGTGTCAGGTTTAGGGTTAGGGTTAGGTTTCAGTTACTGTCTGGGTTAGGGTTAGGGTTATGGTTATGTTTAGATTAAGGGTTAGTGATACAGTTAGTATTAGGTTTAGGGTTAGGATTAGGGATAGGGATTGTGTTATGGTTAGGGTTAGGTTTAGGGATAAGGATTGAGTTACTGTTAGGTTTAGGGTTAGGGATAGAGATAGATAGGGATATGTTTATTTTTAGGGTTTGTGCTATGTTTAAGGATATGAGGAAGGTTAGGGTTAGTGTTAGGGAGAGCATTAGGGTAGGGTGGCAGTTAGCTTTCGGGTTAGTTTTTGGGTTAGTATTAGGGTAAGAGTTAGCATTAGGGTTAGGGTAAGGATTAGGGTTAGGATTAAGGATAAAGTTTGGTTTTGTTTTAGTGTTATTGTTAGGGATAGGCCTAGGGTTAAGGTTAGGGTTAGGGTTAGGGTTAGGGTTAGTGTTAGTGTTAGAGTTAGGTTTAGTTTTAGGTATATGTTTAATGATAGTGATACTGTTAGTGTTAGGTTTACAGATAGTCTTAGGGTTAGCGTTAGGTTTAGCATTAGAGTTAGGTTTAGGTTTGGGTTAGGTTTAGATTTAGTCATAGTGATTGTTTTAGGGTTAGGCTTTGTGTTAGGATTATGTATAGGGATAGTGTTTGGGTTAGGGATATGGATAGAGTTAGGGTAAGGGTTAGGATTAGGGATAGGAATAGTTTTAGGGTTTTGGTTAGGGCTATGTTTAGTGTTAGTGTTATGGTGAGTGTTATGTTTAGGGCTAGGGCTAGCATTAGTGTTAAGTTTAGGGATAGGTTTAGGGTTAGGCTTAAGTTTAGGGTTAGGGTTAGGTTTAACATTAAGTTTAGGTTAAATTTATGTTTAAGATTATGTTTAGGATTAGGGATAGGAAGGTTTAGTGTTAGTGTTCGGCTTAGGGTTAGGGTGAATGTTAGGCTTAGGGTAAGTGTTAGGGTTAGGATTAAGTATAGGCCTTGGGCTTGCATTAGGATTTCAAATAGGGATAGGGTTAGGGTTAGGTTTAGTGTTATGGTTAGGGTTAGTGCTAATGTTAGGGTTATGGTTAAGATTAGGTTTAGGTTTAGTGATAACAATTGGGTTAGGTTTAGCATTAGGGTTAGGTTTAGATTTAGTGATAGTGATAGGGTTAAGGTTAGGTTTAAGGTTAGTGTTGGGGTAGGAATAGGGATAGCATTAGAATTAGGGTTAGGCTTAGGTTTAGGATTAAGCATAGGGATAGTGTTAGTGTTAGTGTTATGATTAGAGATAGGAATAGGTTTAGGATTAGGCTTAGAGTTGGGTTTATGTATATGATGAGGGTTAGGGTTAGGAATAGCTTTATGGTTAGTGTTAGGTTTTGGGTTAGGATTAGAGATAGTGATATTTTAAAGCTTAGGGTTAAGATTACCAAGAGGGATTGGGTTAGGTTTAGGTTTAGTGTTTTGGATAGGGTTAGGGATAGGTTTATTGTTAGTGTTAGGGTTAGGATTAGGTTTAGGGGTATGATTAGTGTTGCGGTTAAGGTTTTCTTTAGAGTTAGTGTTAGGGTCAGTGTTAGGGTTAGTTTTAGGTTTAGGATTAGGGTTAGTGGTAAGGTTAGGGATAGGGATTGGGTTAGGTTTAGGGTTAGGGTTAGGGTTAGGGTAAGGGTTAGGGCTAGGGTTAAGGATAGCCTTGGTTTGTGTTGGGGTTAGATTTAGGGATAGGGATAGGGTTAGGTTCAGGGTTAGGTTTAAGGTTAGTGTTAGTGTTAGAGTTTTTGTTAGGTTAAGGTTTTAGGTTTACAAATAAAAATAGGGTTAGGTTTTTGGTTAAGGATAGTGTTAGGGTAGGGTTAAGATTAGGGTTAGGGTTAGAGTTAGGATTAGTTTTAGATTTAGGGATAGCGATAGTGTTAGGGCAAGAGTTAGCATTTGTGTTAGTGTTTGGGTTAGTGTGAGGGTTAACAATAAGGGTAGGGTTAATGTTAGGTTTACAATTGTGGTTAGGATTTGGGATAAGAATAATCTCAGTGTTAGGGTGAGGGTAAATGTTAGGGTTAGGGCTAGGGCTAGGGCTTGGGATAGCATTAGATTTGGTCTTAGGGTTAGGGATAGGGATAGAGTTAGGGTTAGAGTTAGGTTTAGGCTTAGGTTTAGGTACAGGTTGAAGTTTAGGGTTAGGTGTAGGGATATGGTTAGGGTTAGGGTTGGGGTTAGGGCTAGGGTTAATGTTAATTTTAGGTTTAGATTTAGAGCTAGCACTAGAGTTAAGGTCAGGGTTAGACTTAGGATTAAGGATAGGGCTTGGGTTTTGTGAGGTTTAGGTTTAGGAATAGTGATAGGGTTAGCTTCATGGTTAGGTTTAGGGTTAGTTTTAGGGTTAGGGTTAGGTTTAGGTTAAGCTTAGGGTTAGGGTTAAGGTTAGGGCTCCTGTTAGGATGAGCATAGGGACCAGTTTAGGGTTAGGTTTACACTTAGGTATAGGCATATGGATATCATTAGGGTTAGGGTTAGGATTATGATTAGGATAGGGAAAGAGATAGGTTTAGGGTTAATGTTAGGGTTAGGGTTAGGATTAGGGATATCAATAAGTTTTTTGTTAAGGTTTAGTTTAAAGTTTAGGCTTAGGGTTAAATTTAGATTTTATTTTAATGATCAGATTAGGGTTAGGGTTATTTTTAAGGATATGGATAGCATTAACTTTAATGTTAGGGCTAGGGTTGGGACTAGGAATAGGGTAGTGTTAGGGTTAAGTTTAGGGATAGGGATAGGTATAGATTTAGGGTTATGGTTAGGGTTAACATTAGGATTATTTTTAATGTTAGGTATAGAATAAGTTTTGGGATATTGTTAGAGTTAATTTTAGGTATATGATCAGTTTTAAGGTTAGGATTAGGGTTAGTGTTAGGGTTAGGGTTACGGTTAGTCTTAGGGTTATCATTCATGTTAGGGTTAGGGTTAGGTTTAGAAATAGTGATAGTTTTATGGTTAGGGTTAAGGTTACACATTGGGATTGGGTTAGAGCTGGTTTAGGGTTAGGTTTAGGGTTAGGATTATGGATAGGTATTGTGTTAGGTTTAGGTTTAGGGATAGGGCTAGAGTTAGGGTTAGGTTTAGGGTTAAGGTTAGGGTTAACTTTAGTATTAGGTTTAACATTATCTTTAGGATTATGGTTAGAATTAGGGAGAGGAATAGGGTTAATGTTATGATTATGGTTAGGGTTAGGGTTAGCATTATATTTTGGTTTAAGATTAAAGATAGGGCTTGGGTTTGTGTTAGTGTTAGGGTTAGGAATAGTAATGGGGTAGCTTTTGGGTTAGAGTTAGGTTTACAGTTACAGTAAGGCTTAGGAACAGGAATAGTGTTAGGGCTGGGTGAGGGTTAGGGATTGGCATAGGTTTAGGTTTAGTGTTAGGGTTAGGGTAAAAGTTAGGGTTAGATTTAGGGTATGGTTAGGATTAATGTGGGGACAGTTTTAGGGTTAAGGTTAGGGTTAGGGTAAGGATTAGGTTTAGGTTTAGGTTTAGAATTACGGTTTGGGTTAGGTATAGTGTTAGGGTTAGAGTTTGGGTTAGGGATAGGGATAGCTTTAGTGTTACAGTTATGCTTACGGTTGGGATTAGGGATAGGGTTAGTGTTGGGATTAATTTTATGGTTATGGATAGTGATAGAGTTATGGCTTGTGTTAGGTTTAGGGTTAGATTTGACATTAAGGTAGTGTTTATGTTACATATAGGGTTATGGTAGGATTAGGGATAAAAACAGTGTTAGTGTTAGGTTTAGGGTTAGTGTTAGGGTCACATTAGGGTTAGGGTTATGGTTAGGCTAGGGTTAGGGTTAGGGTTAGTTACAGGAATAATTAGGAATAAATTTACTCTATAAATAGTGTAAACATTAGGGATAGGTTTAGGGTTAGGGTTAACATTAGGGTTCTTGTTAGTGATAGGTTTAGATTTAGGGACAGTGATTGGACTAGGGTGAAGGTTAGTGTTAGGATTAGGGATAGGGAAACTATTAGGGTTAGGGTTAGGTTTAGGGACAGAAATAGGTTTAGGATTATGGTTAGGGTTAAGTTTAGGTTAGGGACATGGAGAGGGTTAGGGTTATGGTTAGTGTTAGTGTTAGGGTTAAGTTTAGGGTTATGGTTAGGGTTAGTGTTAAGTTTAGGAATAGGGATCAGGTTAGGGTTACATTTAGGGTTAGGGTTAGGTTTAGGGTTAAATTTACATTTATAATTATGGTTAGGATTAGGGATAGGAATAGGTTTAATGTTATGGTTTGGGTAAAGGTTATGTTTAGCATTAAACGTAGGGTAAGGGTTAGGGCTAGAATAATGAATAGGCTTGGGTTTATGTTAAGATTATGCATAGTGACAGGGATAGGGTTAGGTTTAGTGTTAAGGTTACGGTTAGGTTTAGTGTTAGAGTTATGGTTCAGGTTAGGTTTAGGTTTAGGGATTACAACAGAGTTAGGGTTAGGTTAAGGGATAGGGTTAGGTTTAGGGTTAGAGTTAGGTTTGCATTAGTGTTAGGTTTAGACTTTGGGTTAGGTTTAGATTTAGTGATAGTGATAAGGTTAGGGTTAGGTTTAGGGTTAGTGTTAAGTGTAGGAACAGGGATAGCATTAGTGTTAGGATTATGGTTAGGTTTAGGATTAAGGATAGGGATAGTGTTTGTGTTAGGGTTAGGGATAAGTATAGGGTTATGGTTATTATTAGGGTTAGAGTTAGGGTTATCTTTAGGGTTAGTGTTAGTGTAAGAGTTAGGGTTATGGCCAAGGTTAGGATTAGAGATTGTGATAATTTTAGGGTTAGGGTTTAGTTTATGGATAGGGATTGGGTTCAGGCTGGTTTAGTTTTGGAATAGGATTAGGGTTAGTGTTATTGTTAGGTTTAGGTATATGATGAGGGTAGGATTAGGGATAGCATTAGGATTAGGGTTAGGGTTAGCTTTAGGTTTAGTGTTAGGGTTAGGGTTAGGGATAGGTTCAGGGTTAGGATTAGAGATGTTGATAATTTTAGCTTTAGGGTTAAGTTTAGTGATAGAGATTGGTTTAGGTTTAGGGTAGGGATATGGTAAGGGTTAGATTTAGTGTTCTGGTAGCTTTAGAGTTAAGGTTAGTGTTAGTTTAAGGGTTAGGGATAGGGTTACTGTTAAGTTTGGAGATAGGTATGTGTTTAGGGTTAGGTTTAGTTGTAAGGTTATAGTTATATTTAGTGTTAATGTTAGGGTTAGGATTAATGTTGCATTTTAGATTATGGTTGGGGCTTTGGATAGGAATGGTGTTAGAGTTAATTTTAGGGTTAGGGGTAGGTATAGAGTTAGGCTTATGGTTATGGTTAGGGTTAACTTTAGGGCTGTGGTTAATGTTCGGTTAGGGTTAAGGTAAGTGTTAACAATAGGATTAAGGATTGGGATTGGATTTGGTTTAGTCTTTGGGTTTGGAATAGGGATAGGGTTAAGGTTAGGGTTTGAGTTAGGTTTAGGTTCAGGAATAAAGATAAGGGGAGTGTTAACATTAGTGATAGGGTTAAGGTTAGGGTTAGGGATATCAGTAAGTTTAGTGTGAAGGGTTAGGTTAGGGTTAAGTTATAGCTTTAAGATTAGTGGTAGATTTAGGGTTAGGGCTTGGGTTTGAGTTAGGGTTAGGGATAGGGATAGCCTTAGTGTTAATGTTAGGGTTAGGGTTGGGATTAGGAATAGGGAAAAGGTTGGGTTTAAGTTTGGGTTTAGGGATAGGTATAGAGTTAGGGTTAGGTTTATGGTTTGGGTTAATGTTAGGGTTAGGGTTAACAATAGGTATAGGTGTATGGTTAGGATTATGGATAAGAATGTTGTTATTGTTAGGGTTATGGTTATGCTTAAGTGGGAGTGTTAGGGTTAGGGTTAGGCTTGTGGTTAGGTTTAGATTTAGTGGTAGAGTTATGGTTCATGTTTGAGTTTGGGTTAGGGTTAGGGATAGGGATAATGTTAACATTAGGGTTATGTTTAGGGTTATAATTTGGGATAGGGATATTGCTGGGCTTAGGGTTAAGGTTATGGAAAGCGGTAGAGTTAGGGTTGTGGGTTAGGTTTAGGGTTAGGTTTAACGTTAGGGTATGGTGAATGTTATGTATAGGATTATGTTTAGGAATAGGGATAAGAACATTGTTAGTGTTAGGGTTAGGGTTATGGTTAGTGTTATGATTAGGTTTAGGGTAAGGGTTAGGGATCAGATTAAGAATAGGGTTTGGTTTTGGGTTAGTGTTTTGGTTAGAAATAAGGATAGGGTTAGGCATAGCATTAGGTTAGGGTTAGGGTTAGGTTTAGATTTAGGGATAGTGATTCGGTTTGGGTTAGGTTTAGGGTTAGGGTTAAGGATAGCGATAGTGTTAGGATTAGGGTTAGGTTTATGGATAGGAATAGGTTTAGGGTTATGTTTAGGGTTAGGCTTAGGTTTAGGGATATGGTGAGTGTTATGGTTAGGGTTAGCCTTAGGGTTAGGGTAAGGGTTAGGGATAGGATTGAGGATAGGGATTGGATTTGGGTTACTGTTTAGGTTAGGGATAGGGTTAGGGTAAGCATTAGGATTAGGTTTAGAATTAGCATGAGGTTTAGGTTTAGCTTTAGGAATAACAATAGTGTTTGTGTTAGCATTAGGGATAGGGTTAGGGTTAGAGATAGTGTTAGGGTTAGATTTAGATTTAGGGATAGTGATGTGGTTTGAGTTAGAGTTAGGGTTAGGATAAGGGATATGTTTACTCTTAAATTTAGGGTTAGGTTTAGGGTTAGGGTTAGCATTAAGATTAGGGTAAGGGTTAGGGATAGGATTAAGGATAGGGATTGTGTATTAGTCAGCCGCAGGGGTGCCTTTGGAAATATACCAATAATTGGTTGGTATTTATAAAGGGTATTTATTTGAGGTAGAAGCTTACAGTTACCAGGCCACAAAGCATAAGTTTCCTTCCTCACCAAAGTCCATGTGTTGGAGCAAGAGAGCTGCCGAAGTTTGCTAGGGTTCAGGCTTCTGGGTTCCTCTGCTCCTGGGGCTGCTTTTCTCTCTGGGCTTATCTTCTGTTTCCTACACAAGTTCAGTAAACCTGAGGCTCTCAATGCTTTTGTGTCTCTCCACAAGGCCAGCTGTAGACTATCAGGTGAATGGCTCACTTGTCTTCTCCTAGGGTTCTTCTCTCCAACATCAGAACTCCTTCTCAAAAATCTGCTTCTCAAATCTTCTGCCTTGCTTTTTACACTTGAGACCACAACCACTGAGGGGTGGGGCTCAAAACACTACTCACTGCAGCCCAGGCAATGCCCTAATTCTAACCCAATCATGCCCAGATAAACAGATCAGTTTACAAGCATGATTCAATTTATATTTTGGAATTCATAATTAGATAAATCTGTCAAACCATTACACTCCACCCTCTGAATTCCAAAAATACATTACAATATTCAAAAAACCTTAAATCAATAACAATTGCAAGTACAAAATCATATCATAATTTGTTAAAAAAAATAGTTTGTCTTCAGGCAAAATGCCTTCAAATTGTAGAACTCTAGAACTTACAAAACAATTTAACTGCTTCCAAGACACAAAAGGAAAGAAAAAGAATACACATGTAAATTATCATAAGGAGAAATTGAGATGTTAAACATGAGTCATGGATCCTCTATGGTTCAGCAAAACTGCAGGGCATCTTCCATTCCATTTCAAAGTCTGAGACTCATTCTTAAGATGATGGTTTTATCTCCTTGGAGCCACATGGGAACACACCCTCTCCACAGGCTTGCCCAACAACCATTTTCTTGGTTCCACACTCATCAAGCATCTGGGTGTCCAAAGAGCTCCAGACCTCAACCTCCAAGAGGGTTGCAGTGATTGCCCCACCTTACCCAAACTTTGGGTTAGAGTCTTAGCACCCCTATTACAGTGAGGTGAAGACAACATTTCCCCTAACCTTTGGCATACAGGCTCAACTATCTCAGAGCAACAAGTTGACCACCTGGACTTCCCTAATCCATGGGGAACAGGAACACCCCTCTCAGACCTATGGGGTGCTAACCTTAACTGCCCTAATTTTTGAGGAATGTGCTCCACCCTCCCTGTACCCTGGAGCAGCAAGATTCTTCATGAACATTAGGTGGGAACAACCACCCTCTTCAAATGTTGGGGTAAACTCAGCCCCTCTGCACCTTGGGGAGGCAAAACTCTCCCAAAACTTTGGGTGGGGATATCCACCCTCTTCAACCTCCCAGGCAAACTCTTCCTCTCTGGACACATGTGTGGGGCTCCTCTCTTGGCCCAAGGTGATGTCTCAATTCCAGATCAGCTACCATGATTTTCTCATTAAAGATGTTTCTCCTTCAATGTCTCCTTTCCATTTTCTTTTTAGTTCAAGTGAACAGTGTTTTTTTCATACAGATCTCTCAAAAACTTGGTTTAGCATGGAGGAAGCAGGTGTCTAAGCCAGAAGACAGTAAGCCTTTCCACAAGTCTTTCCTAGATAACTGCATCTTAAATTCTGCTTTACAATTTCCAGGTTTAGCTACATCTTCAAATGGGGCACTTTGATTTGGAAACTTGATTTCCAGAAACTTGGAAGGTCTGGCATCAGTCTCTGTTTTCTTTGTGCCCAAACTTTCAGTCCTCAGTGTATTTTTTACATCTGGCATTTTGCTATAAGCTACAAGGAGAAACCAATCCAAATTCTCTGGGTTTACTTTGGAAAGTACTTCAACTATATGCTCAGTTTTGCCATTTTCAAATTCTGTCTTTCATATAACACCAGGAGATAATCTTGCTAAATTCTCTGCAGCTTCAAAACACAGATCATCTTTCCTCCACTTTCCAATATTAGTTTCATCATTAACTTCTAAACCTTCATAGAAAGTCTCTTTAGTGTCCTATTACTATCAAAAGTCTCTTTAAAGTGATCTAATCATTTTCCATCAAGTATTTCACAATTTCTCCAAAAAGTTCCCCTTATCCATTTATAAAACCGTTCCAACATTTTGGTAATTGCAAAAAGCACTTCCCCACTCCTTGGTACCAATTCTGTATTAGTCATCCACAGAGGTGCCTTTGGAAATATACCAATAATTGTTCAGTCTTTATAAAGGGTATTTATTTTAGGTAGAAGCTTACAGTTTTCAGGCCATAAAGCATAAGTTTCCTCCCTCACCAAAGTCCATGTGTTGGAGCAAGACAGTTGCCAAGGTTTGCTAGGTTTCAGGCTTCTGGGTTCCTCTGCTCCCAGGGCTGCTTTTCTCTCTGGGCTTATCTTCTGTTTCCTCCACAATTTCAGTAAACCTGAGGCTCTCAGTGCTTTTGCATCTCTCCACAAGGCCAGCTGTAGACAATCAGGTGAATGGCTCACTTGTCTTCTCCTGGGGCGCTCCTCTTCAACATCAGAACTGCTTCAAAAAAAACCTGCTTCTCAAATCTTCTGTCTTCCATTTTACACTTCAGCCTACACCCACTGAGGGGTGGGGCTCAATGCCCTACACAATGCAGCCCAGCCAATGCCCTAATTCTAACCCAATCATGCCCAGATGAACAGATCAGTATACAAGCATGTTTCAGTTTATATTTTTGAAATTCATAATTAGATAAAACTGTCAAACCATTACAGATTGGAATTGAGTTACTGTTTTGGTTAGGGATAGGATTAGGGTTAGTGTTAAGTTTAGGTTTAGAATGAGCATTAGGTTTAGGTTTAGCTTTAGGAATAATGATAAGTTTGGTATTAGCATTAGGGATATGGTTAGGCTTAGGGATAGCATTAGGTTTAGAGTTAGGGTTAAATTTGGATTTAGGGATAGCGATGGGAATTGGGTTAGGGTTAGGGTTAGGATAAGGAATATGGATAATGTTAGGTTTAGGGTTAGGTTTAGGAATAGGAATAGGTTTAGAGTTATGGCTTTGGTTAGGATTAGGTTTAGGGATATGGTGAGGGTTAGATTAGGGTTAGGGCTAGGGTTAAGTTAACATTAGGTTTAGGGTTAACTTTACCTTTAGGATTATGCATAGGATTAGGGGTTGGAATAAGGTTAGTGTTCGTGTTCTGGTTCTGGTTAGGTTTATCATTAGGCTTAGGGTAAGTGTTAGGGCTAGTATTATGAATAGGTTTTGGGTTTTTGTTAGGATTAACAATAGAGATAGGGATAGGGTTATGTTTAGTGGTAAGTTTAGGGTTAGGGTTAGTGTTAGAGCTATGGTTCAGGTTAGGTTTAGGTTTGTGGATAACAATAGGGTTAGGGTTAGGGTTAGGTTTAGCATTAGGTTTAGGGTTAGAGTGAGGGTTAGGTTTAGATTTAATGATAGCAATAGAGACTGGGTTAGGTTTAGGGTTAGTGTTCAGGGTAGGGTTAGTGATAGAAATAGGGTTAGCATTAGGGTTAGGCTTAGTATTAGGGTAAGTCTTAGGGTTAGAGTCAGGGTTACAATAGAGATAGTGATAGTTTTAGTGTTAGATTTAAGGTTATGGAGCAGGATTGGGTTAGGGCTGGTTTAATTTTGGGATAAGCTTAAGGTTAGGGTTATGGTTAGGATAAGGTTTAGGTATATGATGAGGGTTAGGGTTAGGTTTAGGGTTACAGTTAGCTTTAGGATTATTGTTAGGATTAGGATTAGGATCAGAGTTTGGCAGAGATAGTGATAGCTTTATTGTTAGATTTAAGTTTAGGGAGTGGGATTGGGTTAGGTCTGGTTTAGTTCTGGGATAGTGTTAGGAATAGGTTTAGGGTTAGGTTTAGGTATATGATGAGAGTAAGTGTTAGGGTTAGGGTTAAGGTTAGCTTTATGGTTATTAGGGTTAAAGTTAGGGTAAGGTCAGGATTAGGATTAGAGATAGTGATAGTTTTAGGGGTTAGGATTAAGGTTACCAATAGTGATTCGATTGGGACTTATTTAGTTTCTGTATAGGGTTTGGATAAGGGTTTGGGTTTAGTTTAGGTATATGATGATGGTTAGTGTTAGGGTTAGGGTTAAATTTAGGTTCATTGTTAGGATTAGAGATAGTTATAATTTTAGGGTTAGATTTAAGGTTACAGAGAGGGATTGGGTTAGGGCTAGTTTAGTTTTGGGATAGGGTTAGGGTTAGGGTTACAGTTAGGGTTAGGTTTAGGTATATGATGAGGTTCAGGGTTAGTGTTAAGTTTATGGTGAGTTTTAGGGTTATTGTTAGGGATAGGGTTAGGCTTATGGTCAGGGTTAGGATTAGAGATAGTTACAGTTTTAGGGTTAGTGTTAAGCTTATGGATGGGTATTGGGTTAGGCCTGGTTTAGGGTTTGGTTTAAGGTTAGGGTTATGGATAGGTATTGTTTTAGAGTTAGTGTTAGGTTTAGGGATAGGGATAGTGTTAGGGTTAGGGTTATGGTTAGTGTTAACGTTAGGGTTAGGTTTAACATTACCTTTAGGATTATGGTTAGGATAAGGGATAGGATTAAGGTTAGTTACAGCTATGTTTAGGGTTAGGGTTAGCGTTATGTTTAGGTTTAGGATTAAGGATAGGGCTTGAGTTTAGGGTTAGGATTAAGGATAGTGATAGGATTAGTTTTTGGGTTAGAGTTAGATTTAGGAATAGGGTAAGGCTTAGGAATAGGAATAGTGTTAGAGTTAGGGTTAGGTTTAGGGATAGCCATAAGGTTAGGGTTAGTGTTATGTTTAGGGTAAGGGATAGGGTTAGATTTAAGGTTAGGTTAATGGTTAGAATTAGGGTAGGGACATGATTAGGTTTTGAGTCAGGGTTAGGGTCATGTTTGCAGTTAATTTTAAGTTTAGGGTTACAGTTTGGGTTAGGGTTAGGGTTAGGGTTAGGGTTATGTTTAGGGTTGGGATTAGGGATAGGAAATGTGTTTTGTTTACTTTTACATTTATGGTTAGTGGTAGAGTTAGGATTAGGGTTATGTTTAGGGTCAGGGTTAGGGTAGGGTTATAAATAGGGATAGCTTTAGCATTAGGGTTATGTTTAGGGTTGGGGTTAGGAATAGGGATAGTATTGGGCTTAATTTTATAGTTATGGATAGTAATAGAGTTATGGTTTGGGTTAGGTATAGGGTTAGGTTTGACATTAGGTTAGGGATAAGTTTAGGTATAGGATTATGGTTAGGATTAGGGATAAGAACTGTGTTAGTGTTAGCATTAGTTTAAGGTCAGGGTTAGCATTAGGTTTAGGGTAATTGTTAGGGATAGGTCACAGGATAGGGATTGGGTTTGGTCTAGTGTTTGTGTTAGGAAAAGGGATATGATTAGGGTTAGGGTTAGGTTAGAATTAGGGTTAGGTTAGGATTAGGTTTAGGATTAACTATAGGGTTAGTGTTAGAGTTAGGGATAGTGTTAGGGTTAGGTTTAGGGTTAGGGTTAGGTTTTACGTTAGGTTTAGGTTTGTGATGGTTGGGCTAATGTGTCAACTCAGCGTGGTAATTGTGTCCAGGTATTGGGTCCAGCAAGCACTGGTGAATTGGAATACAAGAGCATTTATGGACTTCGATCACCAGTGAGTTTACTGCATGGATGGCTGATTACATCTGCATCAATCAGGGAAATTGGGTCAAGAATGGATGATGCTTTTATCCACTCAGTTGACTGACATAAAAGGGACCTGATATCAACATTCAGAGAAAATTTCCCATCTTGTCATTGGACAGCCAACTGCTCCCAGAAACTCATCAATGACCATTCATTGGTCTTTCATTGGAGCCCCTAGCTTGCAGCCTGCCTGAGGAACCTGGACTTGTGCATCGCCATGGTCATGCGAGAGACTTATAAAATCGTATATTTTTACAGATATCTCCTGTTGATTCTGTTCCCTGAGAGAACCCTGACTGAAACAGCTGCTCCTGGGAGTGCTTCTTGAAGAACAGAGTCTTAAACATGGGATATCTGAGGTGGTTCTCTACTCTAATTGGACTCAAGGGTTCTAACAACTCCCTTTGCAATAATGAAGAGTTTGCTAAGAGTTCATGGCATGAGCTGGCAATAGAGATATGCAATATAGCCTCACTGGATTCCCTTATTTCCATGCTTATAAGAAGCAAGCATCTGGCTGACAGTGTTTTCAATACCTTAAGAGAATTTTTGTGGCATAAAAAAGTATAATGATGTTGGCTGGCTCCTCTTAGAGACTATGGATAGAGTTAAAAAAGAAAGCGATGAGCTAAAGTCTTCAACTTTAGAACTTAAAAGCCATATGAATTATATGAAAGTTTCTATGTGTGCCTTGAAAGAAAATCTTTATTCCTGTAGTCAAAGACTTGAGATATCTGAGAATCAAACACAGATGCTCATTGCATGAGTAGCAGAACTACAGAGGAAACTACAATCTCAACCTTGCAGGGTTTCTGCAATTAAAGTGAGGGCATTGATTGGAAAGGAGTGGAACCCAGAGGATTGAGTTTGAGACATATGGGATGATGATGATATTGGTGGGGACATTGGAACTCTAAATTCTGCTGAGACTTTATCAGATAAACCGGTTATAGCCTGCCCTGAGGGGACCACACCTTGTCAACCTTGTATCATTGAGCCTCCAGCATACCACAGGGAGTCTGGACCTCCTCCCAGCCATGAGGCAGGTACCAGCCAAACTCCAGTATGCAGTGCCCAGCCTCCACCCTGCCCTGAGGAATCTGCATTTTAACCCCTGCCTGAAGAGAATCACCAGAAGAAAATGCAAAGGAATGCCCTGAGTTCAGTAGCCTGCAGACATCTCTAATCCTTCTCCTTACCCACCCCCTCCACCACTCTTGTCTTCCAGAACTATTACTAGACTAAAATCACAACAAGCCCTGAAAGGTGAAATAAAAAGTGTGACCCATGAGGAAGTATGAT
>PVKH010002737.1:0-26454 GCA_004027955.1 Chaetophractus vellerosus
TTGCTCTTGCTGTGTATCCATTCTTCTGTGTTTTTCTATGTCTGCTTCTTGTCTCCCCCCGTCCCCGCGGCGACGCGCCGAGTCGGCCCTCCACGGTGGTGGCTCGTTCCGTTCGAGGGTGGCTCCACTCCGTTCCCACGGGCAGCTCCGCTCCATGTTTTGCGGGCAGCAGTCCTCCATGTTTTTTGCAGGCTGCTCGGCTTCCGCAGTTCGCAGGCGGCAGCTCCGCTTTTCACGGGTTACTTTGCCATGCCCGTGGGGGCTCCGCCCTGCCCGTGGTGGCTTTTTGCCTTGCCCACGGCGGCTCTGTCCCACCCACGGCGGCTTGCCTTTCTCAAGGACGTCTGCCCGCTCGGAGAGGTCCCCGGGAACCGAACCCGGGGCCTCCCATGTGGTACACCGGCGAGCTCTTTATCCACTGAGCTATCTAGCCGGGCTTGTGTGTAAGTCTTTAGCCCATTTTAAAATGGGTTCTTAATTCTCTTCCTCGTAAGTTTTGAGGGTCCTTTATACATTCTAGAAACAAGTTATTTTTAGATATGTGGTTTGCAAATATTTTCTCCCAGCCTGCACTTTGTCTTTTGTTTCTTGTTATCTTCTTTTACATATTGAGATTTTGGTGTCATGTCTAAGAACTCTAACCTCAAATCACAAAAAATTTTGTTATGTTTTTCTGTGAAAGTTTTACTGTATTATAATTGTCATTTATTTCTGTGATCCACTTGAAATTAATTTTTTAAATAAGATGTGTGGTTTGGGTTGAGATGCATTTTTTTGGTGTATGAATGTCCATTTGTTCCGGTACCACTTGTTGAAAAGACTGTCTTTTCTGCATTAAATTGATACTATACCTCTTGTCAAAAATCAGCTGGACAAATTTAGGTGGGCCTATTTCTTTACTCTATTCTGTTTCATTTACCTATAGTCTATTCCATCACCAATATCACACTATCTTGATTACTATAGTTTTAAGGTAAGTCTAAAATAGGGTAGTATGATTCTTTCCACTTTATCCTCCTTTTTCAAAATTGTTTTGCTTGTTCTAATTCCTTTTACTTTCCATATAAATTTTAGAATAAACTTGTAAATATATACAAAAAATTCTGCTGGTATTTTGATTGGAGTTGTGTTCTATCTACAAAACACAATTTTGACATTTTTACTATGTCGAGTCTTCCAATCCATGAATACAGTATGTCTATCCATTTATATAGGTCTCTTTGATTTGTTTTATCAAAGTTTTGTAGTTTTCAGCATCACATATACATATTTTCTTAAACTTAATCTCATTATTTTATTTTTTTTTTGAACTTTCCATTCCTAAAGTTCTAAATATCTCACTGGTAAAATGTCAAGCATTTGCATCATATGAAGACCAGACTTTCTCAAATTTATCAGTATTTATTTATTGGTAAAAATGTTACTATTTAAAAGGAAAAGGAAACCACAAATTTTAGATTGGTTTTCTGGACAATTTCCACTATTTAATCCTTTCACTTTTAGTTTCTCTTTAGTTTTCCCAATTATTTGGCAGTTTCATTACATGTTTGTAGAAAAGCACTTTAAATCAAATTGCATCCTGACATTCCATGAGTTATACCAAATGTATTCCGTGAAAGTAGTGTTAAACTTAACTCATACTGAATCTCCCTATAAAGTCCACAAGTCTTAAGAAAAATGATTTACATGCTCTATAAAATTGGATTCTGCTACATTTTCACTTATGCCCCTCATTTCTAGGAAAGAAGGCATTCTAAAGTCATATCTATGTATACTGAAAGAATTTTCCTTTGACTTCTCTCTCTTTTATCCCCAGGACTCTCACAGTGAAGCTAAAACTGGATGCATAATACATGTAAGCATCATCAGGCCATTATATGTCTTGCCATAATCTACAGAATTGGGTGGGAGAGAGTATAAACTACAATGTAAACTTTAATCCACGCTTGGCGGCAATGCTCCAAAATGTGTTCATCAATTGCATTGAATGTACCACACTAATGAAGGATGTTGTTAATGGGGGGAAATGTGGGAGGTGTGGGGAGCAGGGCAAATGGGAATCTCTTATATCTTTAATGTAACATTTATGCAACTTAATTATCTTAAAAAAAACAATGCTAATGGACTAAAACCTCTAATTAAAAAGCCAAGATTATCAGAAAGTCCCAAATATAATGTCTACAAGAAACACACTTAAATAAAGTCACAGATAAGTTGAAAGTTAAAGTATGAAAAATAAATTTAACATGAAAACACTAATAGTAAAAAAGCAAAAACTATACATAAAGACAAGTAATATCAGACATAGAGAAAATTCATATTGATAATTATTACCTGAAAAAAGGATATTTCATAATGATAAACATAATAATACAAAATAGAGTTATTTTATAATGTTATGCTAGCAATAAGATATATAAACATAAATATGTGTGCATCTAATATATAAGCAATAACAGAAACATGAAGCAAAATGTATATGATGGAGGAGGTTCTGATTTCTCCATATCCTTTCCAATACTGGATATTTTCATTCTTAAATTTTACCCATTATGATGGGTGTATATTTTTGTCTCAGTAAGATTTTAATTTGCATTTCCTTAATGATTAATGATTTTGAATAATTTTTATGTACTTATGGTCTACTCATATATGCTTGTTTTTAAGGGTCTGTTCAAAATTTTCTGTCATTTTTTTTTGGATGTGTGTCTTTTAACTATTGGGTTGTGAAAGAGGTTTGTTCTTTTTGCTATATGCTAGATACCAGTTCTTTGGTAAATAAATCCTTTGGGGAAAAAAAAGTCATGTCTATGTATACTGAAAGAATTTTCCTTTGACTTCTCTCTCTTTTCTCCCCAGTACTCTCACTATAAAGCTAAAACTGGATGCATAATAAATCCAAGCACCAAATGAGCTTCCCAAATATTTCTCTGCTCCATGCTTGCCTCTTCTTTGTCACCAGAATGTCTTCCTCAGTTGTTGTTTGACTCTCCCTAGAAGTTTAGATGCCCCCACAGTGTGAGTTCCATTGGTAACACTGTATATTCCTACCATATCATGAAATATTTGAATATACTTTGTGTCAGTTGCTTCTCTGACAAGGTGTAAGTTTTATCCTGGTGGGAGTAGAGGCTGCATACTCCCCGGGTATATCTTCAGTCGTAGCACAAAACCTAGTCACTATACACTTAACTCTAGTGTATAGCAGCAGGCATTCCATAAACATATGCTTAATGAATGAATAAATGGGGGAAAAATGCAAGTAGCTGAGCTGAATAATTTTCCCATAAAGTTCCAATTTTATAGCCATTTAATGTAGACAATTATCTTTTTTGGTATCAAGTGTCTATTTTCCTGGAGGGCTAAGAAATCCAGTGTATTCAAATTTATAGACTTAACCTAAATTAATCATAACTCAACAGCCAAATTTGCTTTCAACACTTCATTCCATTCTCATAACACTGGCCTCAGTTAGAGGTTGACATCAATATTAAAATAAAATATAAGCAACCTGAACTTTATTAGTGAATTTAAACTTGAACATGCCAGCAGTTGCAAGGTCAAGGATTCTCCTTTCTCACTGCAGGGAACCTGCTTTAATTGTAAATAAGCTAAGGCAGGAGAAGCAGATCTGTGTTTTTCTGAATTGATATCTCTATTAGGTTGTATCTGGTGTTTTCTCATAATGGTGAGAGCCTAGCAAGTAGATATGTATTAGCCAATAGATAAATGGTAACAATGTCGATTATAGTGTATACATGCAAAGTATTCTTATAAGTAGTTTGGTACAAAAGACAGTTTAGCACAGTGTATAAAGTGCTGCCCTGAGGATCCAGCAAGTGGGCTTCTATTCTTAGTTTCTTCACTTGGGCAAATTATTCCAATATCTTGCTGCTTTCATTTCCCCTCTTTATAAATGGGTCTTATGGTACTCACCTCACAGGGATCAGTGGAAATTGACTACAGAGAGGAACTCTTTAGAAAAAAGGTAATATATTTACCAAGGAAATAGTTTTTGTATTGAAATTGAATTAATAGAATCCAGGTCACATTTATTCAAGGCTTTTCTCCTAGGATGTGAGTAGCTGGAAGGTTAGGACTAAAACTTGGTAAAATGCTAAGCATACTGGGCTTTTGTCCACCCAATTGTTGCCCCACAACTGAGTTTTTCTGTTTTATCTGCGTATTTGAAGTTGCTTAAACACAGTCTGTGAGTGCTCAGGAAATGCTGACTTAAAACATTTCGTGAGCTAATCATTCATCATCGCATATTGGTAGGTAAGATATTGTCACCCTCACCTGCCTATTATATGATAAATGCTAATTGATATTATCCTTCAAGAAGATGGGTTTGTTGCATCCCTTCTTACTAATTTTAGTTGAATAGTTCTGTCACCCAACTCTGATGAATAGTTAGCATCTGATTATCTTATGTTTGCTTTATACCTCAACACAGTTTGGAATACTATAAGGGAAAGCTGCCTTCCCTAAACAGGAAGAGCAAAGAAAATCCCAAGGGAGTCAACATAAAAAAAGATCAAAGAAGAATGAATATAATGATAATACAGAGGCCTATAGGCACATGTGGCAACTTGGCCAGGTAGTGTTGCCAAGTAGTTTGGTCAAGCAAACACTGGCCTAATTGTTTCTGAGAGGACATTTTGTGGACTTAAATCATCAGTGAGTTGATTGCATCTAGGTTTGATTACTCTACAGTCAACTGAGGAGATTGCTTTCAGCAATGAGAGATATCTCATCCAATCAGTTAAAGAAGACCTCAAAAGGAGAAGTTATGATTTAGGCAGTCAGAAGAAAGAATTTCTATCTCTACATCAGCCAGCCAGCTTCTCCTGGGGATTTCATTGAGGAGCTTCGTTATAGTTCCTGGCCAGCAGCCTACCTGATAGGATTTGGACTTTTGTACCTCCACAGTTACATGAGACAATCTTATAAAATCTCATAATCTCCTATTGGTTTTGTTTCCTTAGAGAACCTTGATTAATACAGCTTGGTACTGGGAGTGATTCCTGAGAAAAAAATCTTAAAATTAAATGGAATATCCTAGTTGGTTCTGGGGTTTTTGCAATGGCTTTCTATTCTGACTAGATTCAAAGGCACTAGTGATTCTATTTCTAATTATCAAGCTGCCAATGATACTCCATGCCATGAGTTGGCAATAAAGATATGCAAAATATTACTACTTGATATGACTACAGACATGCTTGTAAGAGGCAAGCTCTGGGTGAGAGTGTTTTTGATATCTTAACAGACTTTTGTGGAATTAAAAGGTATAATGATGTTGGCTGGTTGTTCTAAAAATGGATACAGTTATAAAGGAAAAGGATGCACTGAAGGCTTCAAATATGCAACTTAAGCACTGCATGAAGGATATGAAAGTTTCTATGTGTGCTATGAAAGAAAATCTTGTTTTCTGTAGCCACAGACTTGAGATCTCTGAAAACCACTCACAGAGTCTAATTGTGAGAGTGGCAGATTTACAACATGGAGTAAAATCTGCTGTTCAAGTGAGGGTACTTTATGGAAAGGAATAGGATCCTGAAAATTGGAATGGAGACATATGAGTTGATCATGATGGCAGTGACATAGAAACCCTAAGTTCTGCTGATTCTTTGCTAGATAAATCTGTAATGGACTATCCTGAGGAAACAGCTTTCTGACCTCCAGTCTGCCTTAAGGAATCTGCCATTCAACCTCCGCCCGAAGAGATTAATACTATTTTACCAGATGAAACTGCAAATGAATGCCCTGATGTAACTGGCTTGCAAGGAAACTTCTAATCCTTTTTGTTATGGATCCCCACTGCAGCAGTTTGATATTGTTTATGAATTCCAAAAATAGATATTGGATTACGTTTGTGAACAGAACTGTTCCTCGGGGCATATTAGATTATATTAACCTCAGAGGTTTCACTTTTACTTGATTAAATTATGATTAGGGCTTTGATTGGGCCACATCAGTACGGTATTGCATCCCTGCCCCCTTGGTGGGTGGGGACTCACAGAGAAAACAACAGGGAAGAGGAGAGAGTTTGAGTTTTTGATGCTGGAGCCCCAGTACATACACAGGAGAAGAACACAGAGGAATAGAGATGGCTCCAAGGACACAGCAGAGGCCCCAATAGAGCCTTAAGAGGAAGAAGAAGGCTGAATCCTTGCAGACATTGGCAGCCATCTCACTCCAACAGGTGACAACAGACTTTGGTGAGGGAAGTAACTTATGCTTTATGGCCTGGTAACTGTAAGTTTCTACCCAAATAAATACTCTTTTATAAAATCCAACAGATTTCTGGTATTTTGCATCAGCACCCCTTTGGCTGATTAATACAGAATTTGGAATCAGGAGTGGGGTTGTGCCTTTGCAAGTACGAAAATGCTGGAATGGTTTTATAAATGGGTAAGGGGTATTTTTTTGGAGGAATTGTGAGATACTTGATGGAAAGAGCCTATATTGCTGCTGGTAGTAATATGGAACCTAAAGTTATTTTTGATAAGGCCTTAGAAAGAAATAATTGTGAGATATTTGATAGAAAAGACCTAGTGTGCTTTGAAGAGACTGTTGATAGGAATATGGACCCTAAAGAAACTTTTCTATGATGCCTTAGAAGTAAATGATGAAACTATTATTGGAAACTGGAGGAAAAGTGATCTGTGTTTTAAAGTTGCAGAGAACTTAGCAAGATTGACTCCTGATGTTTTATGGAAGGCAGGATTTGAAAATGGCGAGCCTGGGCATTTAGCTGAAGAACTTTCCAAAGTAAACTTGGAGAATGCAGCTTAGCTTCTCCTTGCAGCTTATAGCAAAATGCTAGATGAGAGAGATAAACTGAGAACTGAACTGTTGGGCACAAAGAAAACAGAAACTGATTCTGGAAATTCCAAGACTCTGGAAATCAAGGCCCTGGACGATAGTGCCCCATTTGAGGAATTGACTAAATATAGAACTTGTAAATCAGGATTGAAAATGCAGTTATCTAGGAAAGACTTGTGGAAAGTCTTACTGTCTTATGGCTTGGTTCCCTGCTTCTTGCATGCTAAACCAACAAACTTTTTGAGAGAGCTATATGAACAAAACCACTGTCATCATGGACTAAAAGGGATATCAATGGGATATATAGAAAGGGAAATGGCTTTAAGAGGAAAACCATGGAAGCTGAGATCTGGAACTAAGACATCTCTTTGAGCCATGTGTATAGAAAGGGTGAGTTTGCCCTAGCAGTTGAAGAGGCAAAACTCTCCCTGCTCTTCAGGGAGAGTTTTGCCAGCCTAGGATACAGAGGGGGTGGAGCACATTCCCCAAAGATTATGGAGAGTAAGGTTAACAACCCATAGGTCTGAGAGGGGTGGGCCTGTCCCCCATGGATTGCCAGCTTGTTGCTCTGAGAAGGTTGGGCCTGTATGCCAAAAGTTAGGGAGGATGTTGTCTTCACTTTACTGTATGAGGGGGTTAAGGCTTTACTCCAGAGGTCAAGGAAGTTGTGGCCATTGCCCCAAGGTACTTGGAGGGTGAGGTCTAGAGCTCAGTCACCAACCAGGTGCTTGTTGAGGGAGGACCCAAGAAAATGGCCATTGGGCAAGCCTGTGGAAAGCATGGGTCCCCATGAGGCCCCAGGGGGAAGAAACCACCATTTTAAGAATGACTCTCAGACATTGAAATCTAATGAAGTATGTCCTGCAGGATTACGGAATTGTAGAGGACCCCTGACTCATGTTTTCCTCCCAAATTCTCCTATGGTAAAGCAAATGTTTATCCTTTGTCCATTTGTATATTCAAAGCAGATAAATGGTTTTGTAAGTTTCAGAGGTCTATGGCCAGACTTTGCCCCAAGACAAACTGTATTTCTTTAAACTGATTGTGATATGATTTTGTACTTAGCATTGTACTGATTTAAGGGTTGTTTTTTTTTTTAGAATATTATGATGTCTTTTTGGAATTCAGAGGGTGGAGTGTAGAAGTTTGATATTGTTTATGAATTACAAAAATGGATATTGGATTATGTTTGTAAACTGGTCTGTTCCTCTGGGCATATTAGATTATATTAACTTCAGAGGTTTCACTTTTACTTGATTAAATTATGATTAGGGCTTTGATTAGGCCATGTCAGTAGGAGAAAATGACAGGGCAGAGGAGAGAGTTTGAGTTTTTGGTGCTGGAGCACCAGGAAGTAAATACACAGGAGAAGAACAGAGAGGAATAGAGATGGCTCCATAGACACGGCAGAGGCCCTGGGAAGAGAGAAAGCCTGATGGTCTACAGCTGACTTTGTTGTGAGACCAGAACAGCTGAGCCAGAGAGAGATGAAATTTATCCCAGCCTACACCTGAGATTAGAAGAAGCTGGAACCATGGAGCCTTAAGAGGAAGAAGGCTGAACCCTTGCAGACATTGGCAGTCATCTTGCTCCAACCAGTGGCAACAGACTTTGGTGAGGGAAATAACTTATGCTTTATGCACCTGGTAACTGTCAGCTTCTACCCCAAATAAATACACTTTTAAAAAGCCAACAGATTTCTGGTATTTTGTACCAGCACACCTTTGTCTGACTAATGCACCCACCATCCCTATTTTCTTCCAGACCTCTAACTAGAACCAGAAGTACCAACAGGCCCTAAAAGGTGAGGTACAAAGTGTGACCCACGAGGAAGTATGCTATACTACAAAAGAACTGCATGAGTTTTACAATTTATATAGACAGAAATAGGGAGAATATGTATAGGAATGGATATTAAGGGTGTGGGATAATGGTGGAAGGAATATAAAGATGTATCAGGCTGAATTTATTGATATGGGCCCACTCAGCAGAGATTCTGGATTCAATGTTGTAGCTCAAGGGGTTAAAAAGGGCTCTAAAATTTTGTTCCAATGGTTAGCTGAAACCTGGACCAAAAGATGGCTGACATTATCTGAGGCCAAAATGCCAGAACTGCCCTGGTATATAGTAGATGAGGGGATCCAAAGGCTTAAAGAGACTACAATATTAGAGTGGATTTATCATGTAAGGCCTTCTCACCCACCCCAGGAATGTCCAGAGGACAAAACTTTCACCAGGATTATGAGGAATAAATTTATAAGACTAACCCCATTTTTCCTGAAAAGCTCTGTGGTTGCTTTTCTCTGTAGGTTAGATATTACCTTGGGAACTGCTGTCACAGAACTGGGATCCTTAAATACAATGGAAATAATCAGATCTTGGGTTGGCAGGAGCCAAGTGGCAGTACTTAATTGCCAAAGGCAGGGTGGGCATGGCTACCACAATGAACAGCAGATTCAAAGCAGTAACCAAAATAGCCTGAGTCCTAGAGATCTATGGCATTAGCTAATAGATTATAGGGTACCTAGAAGTAAAATAGATGGGAGTCTACTAAATTCTGACTTGATCTGTATAAGCAGAAGTGTTCAAGGTCAAGTGAACAAAAGTCTAACTTGAATTACAGAAACAGAGAGTCATGGCCCCTTAATCAATTCCCAAACTTGAGACAGTTTACAGACACAGAGCCCCTTGAATGAGAAGTCTGGTTCCCTTGGGAAAGGATCCTGTTACACTGCCAAAAATTTATACTGTTAATCTTCCTCCCAGCCTTACCCAAAGAGACCTATGGTCTTTTACCAGGCTAACTGAGCATTGGGGAAAAGGAAAAGATCAGATATTTGGGGGATTGTTGGTCACTGGCTCAGAAGTGACATCAATTCCAGGAGACCCAAAATGTCACTGTGGTCCACCAGTCAGAGTAGAGGCTTGTGGAGGTCAAGTGATTGATAGAGTTTTAGTTGAGGTTCATCTCACAGTGGGTCCAGTGGGACCCCAGACTCATTATGAGGTTATTTCCTCAGTTCCAAAACAAATAATTGGTGTAGATTCAGCAACTTGCAGAATCCCCACATTGGTTCACTGACTTCTGAAGTGAGGGCTGTTATGGTAGAAAAGTCCAAGTGGAAGCCACTACAACTGCCCTTACCTAGAAAACTAGTAAATAAAAAGCAATACTGTATTCCTGGAGGGATTGCAGATATCAGTGCCACCATCAAGGACTTGAAGGATGCAGGGGTGGTGATTCTTACCAAATCCGCATTCAACTCTCCTATTTCACCTGTGCAGAAAACAGTTGGATCTTGGAGAATGACAGTGGATTAATGTAAACTTAACCAAGTGATGACTCCAATTGCAGCTGCTGTTCCAGATATGGTACTATGGACTGAGCAAATCAACAATCCTCTGATACATGGTATTAAGTTATTGATCTGGCAAATGTTATTTTCTCAATTGCTGTTGGTAAGGACCACCAGAAACAGCAGTATACCTTCACTGTCCAGCCACAGAGGCATAACAACTCTCAGGCCCTATGTCATAATATTGTCCACAGGGAACGTGATCATCTCTCCCTCCCACAAGACATCACAGGCGTCCATCATATTGATGATATGGTGATTAGAAATAATGAGCAAGAAGCAGCAACTACTCTAGACTTTTTGGTAAGGCATTTGCATGTTGGAGGATGGGAAATAAACCCAACAAAAATATAGGGGCCTTTAATCTCGGTAAAATTTCTAGGTGTCCAGTAGTGTGGGGACATGAGATATCTAAAGTGAAGGATAAGCTGTTGCATCTGGTCCCTCTTATCACCAATAAGGAGGCACAATGCCTAGTTGGCCTCTTTGGATTTTGGAGACAACATATTCCTCATTTGGGTGTGCTACTTTGCCCCATTTACCAAGTGACCAGAAAAGCTGCTAGTTTTGAGTGGGGACTGGAACAAAAGGAGGTTCTGAGACAGGTCCAGGTGCTATGCAAGCTGCACTACCACTTGGGCCATATCATCCAGCAGATTCAATGGTGCTGGAAGTGTCAGTGGCAAATAGAGAAGCTGTCTGGAGGTTTTGGTAGGACCCTATAGGAAAATCACAATGTAGACCCTTAGCATTTTGGAGCAAATCCCTGCCATCCTCTGAAAATAACTACTCTCCTTTTGAGAAACAGTTTTGGCCTGCACGCCATCATCAAATAGAAGTGGTATATATGAGATAGGGCTCGAGTGGGTCTTGAAGGCACAAATGCCCATGGCCCCTATTCCTGCCACATTGCCTTCTCTTTCCCAGCCCACAGCTATGGCCTTTTGGGGATATCTTTACAACCACTTGACTGACTTGGGCCTGGTTTACAGATGGTTCTGCACAATATGCAGGTACCACCCAAAAGTGGACAGCTGCAGAACTGCAGCCCCTTTCTGGAATATCCCTGAAGGATAGAGGTGAAGGGAAATCCTCCTAGTGGGAAGAACTTTGAGCAGTGCACTTGGTTGTTCATTTTGCTTGGTAGGAGAAATAGCCAGAGGTGCATTTGTACACTGATTCATAGGCTGCTGCCAATGGTTTTGCTGGATGGTCAGGGAATTGAAAGGAACATGATGACAAGGAGGTCTGGGGAAAAGGTATATGGATAGACCTTTCTGAGTGGGCAGAAAACACGAAGATATTTGTGTTCCATGTAAATGCTCACCAGAGGGTGATTTCAACAGAGGAAGATTTTTAATAATCAAATGGATAAAATGACCCAAAGGGATCATGAACTCAACCCGTTGCATGGGCTCAGCAACATGAACTTCCCCTCACCAAGGCTGACTTGGCTACAGCCACAGATGAGTGCCCAACTTGTCAGTGGCAGAGACCCAAACTGAGTCCCTGGAATGGCACCATTCCCTGAGAAGATCAGTCTGCTACCTGGTGGCAGGTTATTACATTGGGCCACTTCCATCATAAAAGAGGCAGTGATGTGTTCTAACTGGAATAGACACGTACTCTGGATATGGGCTTGCCTTCCCTGAATGAAGTTCTTCTGCCAAAACCACCATCTGTGAACTTAAGGATACCTTATCTGCCAGCATGGTATTCCACACAGCATTGCTTCTGATCAAGCAACCCACTTCATGGCAAATGGTGTGCGGGAATGGGCATATGCTAATGGAATTCACTGATCTTACCATCATCCTGAAGCAGCTGGATTGATGGAATGCTGGAATGGCCTTTTGAAGACTTCAATTATGGTGCCACCTAGGTGGCAATTCCTTAAAGGCCTGGAGCAATGTTCTCCAGGAGGCTGTGTATGCTCTATATCAGCGTCCACTTTATGGTGCTGTGTCTCCCATAGCCAGAATTTATGGGTCCAGAAATCAAGGGGTAGAAATGGGAATGGCAAAACTTGCTATTACCATTATCAATCCACTAAAAATTTTTTTGCTTCCTTAAGCTCTGCTGGCCTCCAGGTCTTCATTCCAAAAGGATGAGCGCTTCTATGGGAAGACATGACAACAATTCTATTGAACTAGAAGTTAAGAATGCCACCTGACCACTTTGGGCTCCTCATGCCCCTGAATCAACAGGCAAAGAAGGGAATTACTTTGCTGGCGGGGTGATGGATCCTGACTATCAAGGTGAAATAGGACTGTAACTACACAATGGAGGTAAAGAAGAGTTTTCCTGGAATACAGGAAATCCCCTCAGGTGTCTCTTAGTAGTACCATGCTCTGTGATTAAACTCAATGGAAAACTGCAATAACCCAATCCCGGCAGAAGTTCCAATTTTTCAGAAATGTCAGGAATGTAGGTTTGGGTCACCCCACCTAGCAAAGAACCATAGCCAGCTGAGGTGCTTGCTGAGGATAAAGGCAACATGGAACGGGTAGTGGAAGAAGGCAGTGACAAATATAAATCATGACCATGTGACCAGTTAGAGAAACAAAGACTGTAATGGTTATGAGTATTTCTTCCTTTTTTTGTTATCAGTATGTTTATATATGTACATAAAGAAAATATCTTTGTTTTCTCCCTTACCTTATCCTGTTGTCATATTACATAAGTTGTATTAGTTTCATGTCATAGTATTTAAGTTATTAGATATCAAGTTAAGAGTGAATATTACCCAAGGACTTGTGCCTTATTCCTGAGAGATTTAATGCATTTCCAATTGTGTGCAGGACAGTTGAGTATTGTTAGGTAAAAATTATGTTGGTTGTTGTTTTTACTTAGAGATTAAGGTTCAAGATGATGTGTATGGCTGCCAAGTTGACTAGAGGGTGCACTGTGATGGTTAGGGTCATATGTCAACTTGTCCAGGTAGTGGTGCCTGGTAGTTTGGTCAAACAAGCACTGGTTTAATTGTTACTGTGAGGACATTTTGTGGACTTAAATCATCATTGAGTTGAGGGCCTTAAAAGGAGAAGTGATGATCTACTCCTAGCTCTATTTCAGCCAGCCAACTTCTGGGGAATTCATCAAGGACCTTCATTGGAGTTCCTGGCTTGCAGCCTGCCCCAAAGAATTTGGACTTGTGCACCCCCCACAGTCGCATGATACAATGTTATGAATTCTCGTAATATTTACAGATATCTCCTGCTGGTTCTGTTTGCCTAGAGAATCCCAACTAATACATCCCTCTAGGAGTAAAAGTTCTGAAGAGGATATCATATGTATTTTCTATTAATGACAAATTTGGAACTTAGTCTTTAAAAGTATCTATTGTTATTTTTAAAGAAATATGCGAAAAAATATGTCAAAACAATCTTTTTTTTCATACACACACACATTACCATAGGGATTAATAGATTAATGTTTTAGGGGAAAAAAAAAACCTCCTTTCACTTTGTTCCTATATATCAATCATCTAATTCAGAACAAGAGATTAGATTTAGCTATACAAATATGTAATTTATAGAGTAAATAATTGTTATTCCTATAATGGTTGCATGGCTCTAGTCTTCCAGGCTTTTTCCAGTTTTAGCAGTGAATTAGTTGAAAATATTGTAAGAGTGGACAATACAGAATCAATTCACCATAATTATTCATGGTAATGAAATTAACCTCCAGCTAAGCTTTACTCTACTCGTGACATGTACTCAGGGACACTGATCATAGAAGGAAATGTGATTAGTTTCTGCCTAGTGTTCTCTGTTGCACTGTGGGCTTGGTCTTGTTAGTGGCTCTGTTCCCCAATGTGTTTTTAAAAGGAAGGAAACAGGCATGTGGTTAATGGAGAGGGTTGGAGAGCACCTAGAGATGTCTATGTAGAATAATTTGGGAATTCAGGCACCTGAAAGAAACCCTCAAAAGGCACTAAACTGTCAATCACTCTCCATCCATGTACAGCATTGTCTTAGAGGAGCCGCGGAATACATCTTAAATCTCTACCAAAAGATATCGTTGGCTTATAAAAAAAAAGCTCATATCAACAATGTTACTAAAGTCAACGTCTTTTCCAGAGGAAGGTGAAGGTATGAACGCTGTGAGTAATGGAAGCCACAGAGAACAGGCCATCACACTGCCATTTTCTCCAGCATCCTGAACTGCATGAAGTATCTGATCAGAGATGTTTCTCAATTTCCAGTCTCTGAGCCAAGTTAGTATCTCCCGTTGTGATTTGAAATGACCCAAAAGAGCTGGTTATGCCTCATGTAAGATTGTGAAAGACATTCTGTTTAGCAGATATTCTCTTCCAAGTCAAAAAGATTTCCCCCCCAGTTCACTCTGCCCTGTTAATCCGAGGATTTGCTTCTACTTCTTCAGTCCAGCTTTTGAGTTTAGTTTAGATGTAACAATCAAGCTCTCTCACCACAAATGATATCGGGACAATGTATTATGGTTTATTCAGTTCATTGCTTTCTCAGGTGGGAGGAATATTGCAGAGACACTACCACTGAGGGTTCTATTTCTAAGACTCTTATGCCAGTCAGTGAGAACAGGTTGATGCTGTAGAACTTCAGCCAAAAATTTTAGAGAAGCATCAGGAGAATTCGTTGGCAATTTCCAGTTGCTTTTGTCTTTGGGCCTGGCAGACTGGCTCTAGGAGTGTGCAATAGCACAAGAAGGAATGATATTATACAAGGTAATGATGGAGTCTAATGTGAGCTGGAGTCTAATGTGAGCTCTGATGCCTCCAGAAGGGACCTTAAAAAAGTCCTAAGACCTACAGAATGCTCCTGAGAAGTTAAGATAACCTAGTTTCTCCAGGGCACTGCTAAAATTGAGAGTGTACACAGGCTGTTAGAGGGAGACTGAGATTCTTTCATGTCCATTTCTATCAGGTTCCAGGTATGTAGTGATCTCTGATGATGTCTCTCTATACTTTTATAGTGCTTTTGGCCAAAGAAAATAGCACACTTGTGACCTCCTTCCCTATCTACTATAGAGCTGGACATTAAGACTCTTCCATGGTTTTTTTCTTTCTCTTTCTTTTTTTTTTTTTTTGTCCCTTGAGGCTATTGTAAACTTAAGGGCGGTCTGTAGTTAGCACCTGAGACTGCCAAAGGTCACTTTAAGAGGCAATAGATGAAGCAATGAAGAGAAATGAAAGTGTGGTAAGAAAGTAATAAATGTTGGCTTCTTGTTCCAAATCTATTGTTTGAATAGATCTAAGCCATTTTTCCCAACTCTTGTATGAAGATGCCACTTCCTTTCAAGATTCTTTGAGAATAGGGTAACATTTAATCAATTGCTTAGGAGTAAACATAGTGGAGAATATTATATAAAATAACATTGTTATTTATATATCTTTAAGTGGAGAGTAGTTTTATATTATTCAAAAAGTGGTTTTATAGAATATAAAGAGTCCAGTTCAAGTGCCAGAGGAGGCAAACCCAAATAATTTATATCAGAATGTTCTGTTACTTTCTTCTGCTACTTTAATGGAAAATGTTCTCTAACATTTGAGGAATTACTTTAATGAATCATTATTTTAAGAGGAAACTCCTGGACAAATTGGAGTTTTGTAATGCAGAGTTGAAATTTAATGATTTCAATGCCAACATAAACCACAGATAAATTATGTTTAAATCAGTAAAATGGGCTTAATGCATGTCTTATAAGTGTGGAAACCAATTAATATTTGTAAGCATTCTATTGAAAATCTTAAGTGAAAGGCATTGTATAAGTGCAAAATATTATTTCTTGTATTATAGTAGTTTAGTTTCAGGTTTAAAAAAAATTCCAACTTTTGTCATGCCTGGAGGAAGAGGAAATGAAAAAGAAGAAAAATTTTTAGTTGGGCTAATACTTTATTTCCTGAAATGTAACTAGGATGTAATAAAGAAGAATGAGGCACTTAGGAAACAATTGATAAAACTGGTATTGAAAAGATTGACAAAGGTGTTTTTTTCTCCCTTCCTCTTCCAAAGGCTAACCTCCAAAGAAAATCTTAGCCGTAAGTTTTAAACTGTCTGCTGCAGACAATCACCACTTTCCAAATCCAGCCTGCCAAATGCACAAAGAGCAAAGTTTAGTCAAAGTTCATTTTCAGGTCATCCTCTCTGGAACCATCAATCTGGACAACCTCTGGGTAACCTCTTCCAAGCTTGCATACTGGAGTAGGATCCTTTGCAGCCTCATTAGAGCATGCAACAATTAATTTGTCTTTAATGGAAATTAAACAGTTATGTACAGTGTAGAAAAGAGGTCAGAAAGTGGACCTTAAGGTGCATTCACAACTTCTTTTTGGGAGTTCTCCCCAGGCCTGCAAGGAGGTGGAGCAGACTCAGAAGAGAAATGATTGTATGGGGAACACATGACAAAACCTCCGTGAAAAAAGCCTACATAAATAGAAGTGAAATTTAACCTGAGAACAAATCACCAGTGTTTTTCAATCATGCTCAGGCATGCCTGTCTTTCAGAAGACTTAGGGTGAGAACTCAGGCAAAGATGACTTCATAAATGCAGTGTGTATTAACCCAGAAAACTCAACACAGTTGTCCTTGAACTTCTGATTGTATCCCAGTCTTCTATTCATGAACTAGAGACTCTGTCATGAGAAAATGGGAGAAAAGGTTTGATTTGGAGTTCTGTTGAGTGAATGGTTCTATAGAATAGAACCATTGTCTGCCAAGATACCATTTTGACATAATTAGAGAAGTTAAATGGTTAGCATTAGCAATGCACATAGGAAATTTTGAAAAGTAGATAAAATGCTATTTATTTCCTAGTGATAAAAGAATGTAAAGTTCTCATATCACTACTGCCTTTTCCAAAAATCTGTATGATCTCTCTGTCTCTCACGTATCTATGTGTGTATGTATATGTGTAAATATATGTGTTATAGATGTATGAATTTTACAGTAACAAATTTCATTAGCTGAGAGTTAATTTTTATATAGTTGTGATTATTAGGTATGTGTACCAACTTGGCTGAGTTATGGTGTCCAGTTATTTGGTCAGCAAGCACTGGCCTGATTGTTACTGTGAGGGTATTTCATGGATTTAAATCATTAGTCAGTTGATTGTATCTATAGCTAATTTTGTCTACAATCAACAAAGGAGATTGCCTTCAGCAATGAGAGAATGCCACCCAATCAGTTGAAGGCCTTAACTGATGATTTCAGCAGTCAAGAAGAAGAAATTTCTATGTCCACTTCAGCTTTTCCTGAGGAATTCATCAAAACCTTCACTGAAGATTGTAACTTGCAGCCTGCCTTGTGTGGAATTAGGTTTTGCCAATCCCCATGGTCACATGAGCCAATCCTTAAAATAAATATTTAATATTTACATATATATGTGTATATATATATAAAGATCTGATTATCTCTATCTATATCATTATCTCTCTGTATCTATCATCTATCTATCTATCTATCTATCTATCTATCTATCTATCTATCTATCTATCTATCATCTCTATCGAATCTCTCATTTCCTGTTGGTTCTGTTTCTCTGGAGAAACCTGAGTAATACAATAGTGAAATAGGAATTAAAAAGCCATGGTATTATATGTTGTATATTCAGAAGATATGATCAAATTTTTAAAGCCCTTTTTCTCTTTATATTTTTATGAACTCATTGCAATTAAAATCTATAATGGTAAATTATAGATTTATTAAGTAAAATAGTATGATGTGGATGTAAGGAATACAATTTAAATAATGAAATAAAAGGTGGAGATTGTTGAATGATGAGTTGCTCAAAGTAACAGAAGTTGGAAAGCAGAGGTTCAGAAAAATTAAACTATATTAGACAAGGGAATAAATCTATTTATGTCTTCACAGAATCAAGAGAAAAATGAAATTATCCCCAAATCTATTGAATATTTGCCACAGAACCACAAAAACACGTCTTTGAACTTTGAAAAACTTGACACTTAAATAATTATTTGATATATATGTTTTCTTTTTATTTTAATTTACTTCTCCCCACCCCCTTGTTGTTTGCACTTTCTGTGTCTGTTTGCCTTACTTGTCTCTTTAGGAGGTACCGGGAAACAAACATGGGACCTCCGTTATAGGAGGGAGGCACCTAATTGCTTGAGTGACCTCTGCTCCATGCTTTGCTATGTCACTCATGTGCTTCTTCTTGTGTCTTTTGTTGCATCATCTTGTTGCATCAGCTCGCCACACCTGCCTGTCATGCCAGCTTTCTGTCTTCTTTAGGAGGCACCATGAACAGATCCAGAGATCTCCCATGTGGTAGGCGGGAGCCCAATTGCTTAAGCCACATCCACTTCCCATTACTATTTGATATTAACTCTATAGTTCTTCTTCCATATTATGCTCATCTCTAATGTACCATGTTAGTTCTTTAAGACTATCATTTTAATTTTTTCCTAAAAAATAAGTAATTAACTTGATATGTTTTTTCAAAACATCACATTCATTGAAGTATTTTTACGTACAGTAAAATTCATCCTTTTAAATGTTCCATGAATTTTGTGTCAATATATACAGGTATATAACAACAACCACAATCAAGATATTGAATATTTCCATCATTTCATAATATTCCCTCATGCCTCTTTGTAGTCAATCCCCTCCCCCTATTCCTTGGGCACTATTAATATGATTTCAGTCTCTAATTTTGCCTTTAGAATATCATATAAATGGAATCTTTTATATTATTGTTTCTGTCTTCTTTCACTTAGAATAATGAATATATGCTGATCTTTCTCTCAGTAGTTCATTTCTTTTTATAGCTGAATAATAATCCATTGTATGGATATATAGCAATTTGGTTATCTGTTCACTGATTGATGGACATTTGGGCTGTTTCCAGAATTTCATGATTATGAATAAAGCTGCTATAAACATTCACGTACAGTTCTTTGTGTGGATATGTGTTTTCATTTATCTTGGGTAAATACCAAGGAGTAGAGTTGTATGGTAAAATATGTTTCATTTTATAAGAAATTGCCAAACTATTTTCCAAAGTGGCAGCACCTTTTAGCATTCTCACCAGCAATACCTGAGGTCTCCAATTATTCCATATCCTTATCTGCACTCACCTGGTGCTTATCAATTTTAAAATTTTAGCAATTCTAATATATGTGTAGTGGTAGCTCATCATGGTTTTTAATTTTTAATTTTCCTAATGGCTAATGATGTTGAATACTTTTTATATGCTTATTTGCTATCTTTATCTCTATAGTGAAGTTTCTGTGTGGATCTCTCAATTAGTTAAAAATATTTGTTCATTTATTATTGATTTGTGAGAATACTTAATATATTTTGGATAAAAGTTTTTTTATCACATATGTGTCTTGCAAATATATTCTAGCCTATGGCTTGTCCTTCCCTGTCCCCACCGCCATCCCCCCCTCCGCTGAGATGGCTACCTCATCTATCTGCTCTATGTCTGCTTGCTGTGTCTGCTTGTCTTCTTTAGGAGGCACCAGGAACTGAACCCAGGGCCTCCCATGTGGGAGGCAGGTGCCCAACTGCTTGAGCCATATCTGCTCCCCTCCCTGTTTTTAATAGTATCTCTTGAAGAGCTGAAATTTTTATTTGGATAAAGTCCAATTTATCAAATTTTCATTTTATTCTTTGAGATTTTTGTATAAGAAACTTTTGCTTAGCCTAATGTTAAAATTTTTTTTTCTTTTTTTTCTATCTTTCTTCTAGAAGTTTTATATTTTAGGCTTTACATTTAGTTCTATGGCTTATTTTGAGTAAATTTTGTATATCCTCCTAAGGTTGAGTATCATTTTATTTTCCTAATTGTATGGCTGCCCGATTATTCCCACTCCATTTGTTGAATAGACTTTCCTTTTCTCATTGAATTACCTTTGTGTCACTGTCAAATTCAGTTGTCCATCTATGAAGGTCTGATTTAATTTCCTGGCTGCTAAAACAAATACCATACAATGTGTTGGCTTAACAAGAGGAATTTATTGGGTCATGGTTTTGAGGCTAAGAGAAATCCAAAATTGAGGCACCAGCAAGGTGCTGCTTTCTCCCCAAAGACTGTGGTGGTATGGGGCTGGCTGCTGGTGATCTGTGTCCTTGGCTTTTCTTTCACATGGTGGTATGTTCTCTTTTCTCTTCCAGGTTCTGTTCATTTCTGATTTCTTGCTTCTCCTATGACTTCCTTTTTTTTTTTTTTTTCTCCCTGTGGCCTTCTCTATGAGGCCTCCAGTAATAGGATTAAGGCCCATCCTTATTTAGTTGGGCCATACCTTAACTGAAGTAACATTACCAGAAGGTCCTATTTACAATGGGCTCCAACCACCAAGTGTGGATTAAGATTAAGCACATATTTTTCCTGGGTACATACAGCTTCAAAACCACAAGGTCTATTTCTGGACTGTATCTTGTTCTGTTGCTTTATATATCTTTCCTTTCAAGATACTACCCTCTCCTGATTAATGTAGCTTTTTTTAAAATTAATTTTTTATTTATTTTTTATATGATTAATGTAGCTTACTTTTGTTTTCCTATATAAATTTTAGAATCAACTTGCCAATTTCCACCAAAAACAAACAAACAAACAAACAAAAAACCTGGCTGGGATTTTGTTTGGGATTATTTTGCTTCTATAAATCAATTAGGGGAGAACTGACATCTAAACAATATTGGGTCTTCAGATTGATGAATATGGTATATTTCTCCACTTATTTAGGTTTCTGTGTTTCTCTCATCAATGCTCTGTAGTTTTTTTCCTATAAATATTTGAACACATTTTGCTAGCCTAAAGATTCCATACTTTTTGATACTATTGTGAATGATGCTTTTTAAAAAAATGTCAATTTCCACATGTATATTTCTATTATATAAGAATATAATTGATTTTATATGTTGGCCTTACAATATGTAATCTGTTTTGATATTTGTAATTCATGCTCCCGTGAGTTCCCTGGATGATTGGTTAGAAAAATGATTAGTGGGGAAACAACAATAAAAAAAAAGTTAAAAAAAAAAAACACACCTGGAAGAGAAGGGAGAGACCAGCAGATACTGCCATAGTCCTTGCCATGTGGCAGAGGAGCCAAGGTTTGCTGAGGCCAGTCTTTGGGAAGAAGGTATCACTATGATGCCTTGATTTGGACAGTCTCATGGCCTCAAACTGTAAGCTATTAAATTCCCATTGTTTAAAGCCAACTCATTTCATGGTTGAACAGCTAAGGAAACTAAAACAAAGTCTATCACAACCTTTCTCCAGTCTACCCTTTAAACTTAATCTGCCTTTGTTCTTCTCTTCCCTCACTGACTCACATCTGGTGTTCCAGTGGAGCAAAACCATTAAGCATTGTCTGTTACAATTTAGGGTCTTTGAGGTGTTGACTGCTGTACTTTGGAAAGCTCTTTCTCCTTGTAGTCATCTGGATAACCCATAATTATCTCACAAGGGCAATATATGTCACTTCTATAAAACACTCCCCAGCTCATCTAAATAGAGTTATAAACACTCTCCCCTGTGCTTTCATAGAACTTTATTCTTATCTTTATTCTTGTATTTTCTCATATTATATATTTAAATGATGATTTTCATCTACTGTATTTTTGAAGTAGACAATAAGTATAAATGATGTTTTGAAATATCTGAAACAACGTTAATGTGATATGAAAAATCTGTTTTTTCCCCCAATAGTTGCAGAATCATCATGATTTTTAATAATACTGTGGTTTGTTATATACATTTATAATTGAAGAGAATACTGAATTTGAGTTAGTGGTTGGTGTAAAGAAATATTTAATTTTTCATATCCAAAATCACACTAGGCCTGTAAGAACCCTTGTTACAGAGTGTATAAGGGAAGAAGGCAAGCATAGAATTCTTGGGCATTTTAAAATTTAAGGGTTGAGCAAAGATGATGTAAAGGAGGCTGAGAAAAAGTAGTCAGGGAAGTAGAAAAGGAATCAGGGGAATGATTGGTATTAATTTCACCAAAGAGTGAGAATATCCCAAGTTTTATGGAAGAGGCCAAGAAAATTAGTAATTTAAAAAGTAGAACTTGATCAACAGAAACCTTTGCCTGAATTATTTCTGACTTTTATGGCAGCCATTAGCCTTAATATAGGTTTGGGAGGAGTAAGTTATTTTTTTCCTCTGGCTCATTGGACCATCAAGCTTTGGGATTTGTAGAGCTTAGAGACCAAATCATATACACAAAAGATAACCTTGAGGTCTTCTCTGACTGTAAAAATACTAGTCTCATAAAATGATTAAACGTGATAATGTTCAGTCTATAAATTAATCAGGGGAAATGGGGACATAAATTTTAGCAACTTTGTGTCATTATGAGTTTGTGTAAAGGATTTTTGTTGGAAGAAATAAAGACTTAAGACCACATGATACGTGAACTATGTTTCCAGATAAGAAGATGGTTGGGCAAATGACTCCTTGTTTAATCACCTGTTCTATTTTTTATGATTTAATATATGAATTTCTTTTACTTGATTGCATTTTAGACTTGATTGATTTTAGTTTTTAATTGTTAAATATGGAATTGATTAGATTTAGTTTTATGGGAATATAATTGCATGTAAATTAGGCCTTGGTCAAATTTAAATTGAAAATATATTAAGCAAATTCCTTGACTTTTTTTTTTTGCCTCGGTTTCTTCAGATGTAAAATTAAAGCTTTGGGCTAGACAACCTTGAAGGTCTTTATGAGGTCTAATAGTTGAAGAATATGGTTTTATGTAGAGGAAATAACTATGTAGTTAATTAAACTCTTCACATGTCAAATGATTATTTTGGCTTCTGGATGCGTATGAAAAATCCCATCATTTACAACTATTTGTATTCATTACCTAGACATTGTCTTCGTATAGATGGTGTCCTAGTAATCACATAAGCCCTAACATGAAGAATGATGTGTTTCTTTACAGTAGCTAAAATTTCAAACATGAAGTATGGCAGGTTCTAAGTAGCCAGTGTTGTATGTCTGACTCACCTATACTGAATTGCTGCAAAACCCTATTGATTTTTAGAACTGTTTCAAATCTTGAGAGACTTTAATACCAACAGATTGGAGAGAACATACAGCCCAAGCAGCAGAACTGGTTGCATGCAGCATAGATATACTGCAGAGCTCTTTCCTGATCTCAGCTGCCCTCAAAGCTGACTACCTTCCATGTCATTTGTTAAATTAGTCTCAGCAGCATCCCAAGTATGCAAGTGCTACCTCCAGAACTGAAGAGACATACCAGATGTTGTTTTTTTCTTGATGTTGGGAGTTCCGAGATGTAATAGTTTGTCCTTTCCTCTTGAGGGGATGTTCTGGCATACTGCAGACCACTTGACCCTTTGAAACTCTGTTATATCAAGTCCTTGAATCTTCATAGGATTTATTCTCTACTCTCTGGAGCATAGTTGTCTTACCAAGGCTTCCAACTTACTAGCCAATTCTTGCTTATCTGGTCTTTTTAGCAAAATGTCATCAACCTAGTGGGCCAATGTGATGTTTTGTAGAATATCCAGATGATCCAAGTTCATTTGGACTATATTATGACAGAGGGAGAGTTATCCTTGGGGCAAGAATAAATGTGTATGCCATGTGACTATGAACTGCTTCTGATCTTTTTTTCTGATAGGAATGTAAAAAAATCACATCTGACAGATTAATGACTGTACAGTTTGTACCCAAGACTATATTAACATGTTCTAGTAAATATACCACATTTGGCACAGCAGCTGCAATTGGTTAAGTTTGTGGTAGTCAAATGTCACCCTTGAGGTGCTAGCTGCTTTGTAGAATTCATTAGGGCCATCATGAATTTAAATGAGGATATGATGGAGACCCCTACCTCTAAATTCTTTAGATCTACAAGGTTGGCACTAACCATTGCCCTAGGATGAAATATTATTTTTGATTGTGAAAGGGAAGTTTCATATGTTTTCATTTGGCTTTCTCTACTATGATAGCTTTTATTCCTAGGTCAAAGAAAGGTGTTCTGTAAACTACTAAGTACATCCAGTGCAATTATACAACTGGAGATATGGAAATGACTACTAGAAATGGGCTAGGATTCTATTTCATACCTGGTTCCTGTATATATCCACTCTTGTCTGGGGGCCATGATAATTCTTTGGGCCTCTGATTAACTCAGTCCTCAAAAATATGGGTATTTCTCTTTCCCCAGTTTTTAGTTACCTGAGTAAATAAATGGTTAAAGGTCCCTTAGGGAAGGACCACCATATACACTTGTAGTAATGTAAGGTTCTTTCCCCTAGGGACCCAGTGTCTGCTTCAGTCATTGGATTTCAGGTCTGTGAAGTAGCTCAAGTCTGTGAAGTGGGCAAGTATCATGAAACTTTACTGGAGCAGCTGTCCTCAGCCTCTTGATTATGCATCCTTGATTTCTTTTGGTTGTATAAATTAGGAAATACTCTTCTTGGTTGCACATCTGTCTTTTTCCTCACAATGCCATGTTCTTTATGCCATCTCTATAGCTTTCCATAAGTCATTACCCACTCATAATGATAAAAGCCCCACCGTGCTCCTGATGGTTCAACATTACCACCTGGGCTCTGTTATTTTGGGATCCTATCTTTCCTACTGCCATCAGGGAGAGCAATTCTTTAACATCTCCTACCATCAGCCCTGGTCTACAGAGAACAGCCACTACAGAGTTTCTCCATGATCCTTATGCCCCCCACCAGTGCATTCTTTATCATTGTGGTAGACAGAATGTTCTCTAAGCCCTCCCATAATACATAGTCTGCAGGCTTATGGAGTCTATCCACTCTAACATGCCCGCTTTCCTGAGTCTGTTGATCCCTTCCTCCAACCTGACATGGCAGTTCTGATATTTTTACTTTGCCTAGCTTGGGGTAGAGCCTTTTTCAGGCTACCACAGGCCATCCTAGGAGTATGCTTATACTGTTACCAGCATCCTTTATAGAGTGTTGAATCCTGTATCATGAGATATGTTTTCATATCAGCAAACCCTCCCTTATCTAAATTTATGTCCCCTACCCCTTTGTTCTAGCTCCATCAGGATCTAGTCCCGCTTTCCTGGCTCTCATTGCACAGGTTTTCTAGGTTTTACAGCACCCCAGTGACTGCTCCTTTTTTCCTCTTAGCAGGCAGACCCAGAACTTCCCTGGCCAGGTTACATTGTGACTTGACCTTAGCAATTGGTCTCATGGCCAGAAAAGGATGTGAGAATAGATGCTGAGGAAGGCATGTATTGTCTTGCAGGGTAGAGGCTTCTGCATCATCTTTAAAACAGGGTGGGGCCACTTATGCAGTACCAGATGATTCAGAGAATTCTAAGGTTGGATTTTGAGTGCATCAATCCAAATGTTCCCAACCCAAGTTTCATGATACCACTCCTTCTTTATCAGGGCCTTCTCCTTGGACTAGCAGACCTGCTTGGGCTGGGAAATCAGCATTTTCTGAGAGTATGCTACTCTTGTAATTAAACTCTGGTCCTCATCCCCAGCTTTTTCTGTACTCTGGCAACAAAAGATTGTGTCCTTTTGTATACTGCCAAGGAGGCCATCTGGCTTTTACCCTTTGCCTTGAATTAATGGTTGAATACCCTCAACTTTACATTGTCATCTCTGTTACTATAGTCCCCAAACCTCTCAAATACCTGAGCTGTCACCCACACCAATGTATTCCCTTCTACCACTGTATCATTGGTGAATTATTATATCATGCCAGGGACTATCCATAATGCAACTACCACCAGTGACAGGCCCTTCTTTGCTGGCTGGCTAGTGGGTAGTCCAGCTCCAACATCCCATTTCAGTGTTTGCTTCTTAGGACTACCACTAGCACTAACTTTCTTATGCAAAATTCCCGAGAAACAAACTATAATACAGAGAGGTATCTTCAGGAAGTTTATGGAGAATGGTTCTTGGGCACGCACATGGAAGGGTGTAAAGGAGTAAGGGAAGCAAGATTGGGCAGAAGGAGAAGTTGAATTGTGATGCAAATGCAACAAAAACCTCAGCTGATCATATGGAGAGCTTTGGATCTGGATTACCTTTCAAAGTTGTCCCAATTTGAGGAAGGACCAAAGTGTGTGCCCTCACACTAACCAGTTGTTAAATAAAATTTGCTTTCAAAGACGAGGTGAAACTTTGGGCAAGGTGGCTGTAGTGGTTTGGAGCTGTATACGCCAGAAAAGCACGTTTGTTTGTTTTTCTAATTAAAAAAATGTTTTTAAAACATTTTATTGAAGTATATCATTCATACATGAACATAAGTGTTCAGTAAACATCGTGAACTTACAAAACAAATT
>PVKH010002738.1:0-26450 GCA_004027955.1 Chaetophractus vellerosus
AGCATAAACACCTTGGAGGTAGGAATGGTGACCTGTTTTCAGTATAGTATACAATGTCTGGCCCATCAGTAAACTTTATTTTAAGTTGGTCAGCACCATCACTGAGGGCCTATGCAACATTGCTCAGGAAAGTTTACCTTTAGCAAGAGACATCTAACTTATCATTATACTTTTTGTGGTTTTATGAATTCCCTAGACCCTACGCCTTCCCTTTAAGAACTTTAGCTTCATTAAGAAAAGGTAGTTTCCCTTAATTATCAGAACACAACATTTTATATGAGCAATTTACTTTTTTCCCCCTCTCTTTTACTTATTTCATTACTTTAAAAACAATGGAAGAAGTACACCCTAGTCTGAATGCCAAAATGGAACACCATCTAAGGTCCTTACCACAAAGCTCTGTGGCAAATCTACATTGGAAGAATTCAGGCATAATACCACTTTCTATTTTCCAGGCTTTTTATCAGACTCAGTCCTGGTTTCAATTTTTTTTTTTTTAATATAGAAAAAGAGAAAATTTGGCTGAGCAAATCAGTCTGGTAGCAGCTCTTGTGAAAGCTGCTCAATTAGAGTTCAAAAGACACGGCTCAGACAGGTTTCTTGCAACTCTGTAGAGCTAGACTTGGACCAAATATCAGGCATGGGTGGAAGGAAGTTTGGAGCAGGAGTTACCTTTCATCAGCTAATTGCTCGTCATCACCAACCACAAAAATCATCACTTATACTGCTGGAGGGAAGGGATGGTTTAATAAATCACATAATTCTACACTCTTGTTGAGTGAAATGCATTTTGCACAGTGAAAGCCAGGAGAGCACCACAAAAACGTGGAATTCTTATTTTTCCTAGATGGAGCCATTCCATGTTTGTGTGTACTCTTTTTTAAGATTTTTCTCTGTGAAGCTGATTCCTTTAGGTTTTCAGCTCTCTCGAATGACAGTCATATTTCATAGGAAAATTTCAGCCATTGCAACCTAGGATTAGAAACGTCAACTCCTGAGATTCTTCAGGATAACTCTCTGTAGCACTGGTACCTCCTGTCAGAACTTATGGCATGTACATACTGACTGAAGCTTCCGATTGCCTGACACTCAACAAGTCCTCCCCTACTCTACCAGAAAACAGCTCTTATTTCCTTGTGCCTAATTCTTTATGGATGCCATTTATTACATACTTGTGGGTATTTACAGTGTATTATGGATACTAAAAATTGAGTTCTATAGACACTAAACAATGAGTTCTGGACCTCAAGGAACAATGTGAGCACAACAGATAATTGCTCATAGATAACTATACAAGGCAGAATAAGACATACAATGAGAAAAGTCCAAATAAAGTATACCCAGGATTCAGATGAGTAGAGATGAGGAAATGTACAGAGATATCAAGGAAAAGGCACACCATGTAAGATTGGACTTGGAGTCTAGCTAAATTGTTTTATTATATATTTTTCCCTTTTACAAATGTGATACATTTCATTACATTTAGTAATCGAAAGAAAGAAGAAAACAAAGTCTCTTAGAATCCTGCTACCCAGAAATCAAATATTTTAATATATATATATTTTCCTCTGTTTTTCTGTTTGTAGGTAGTAATATTTACATATTTGAGATATACTATATATTATTTTGAAGCACACATTTGTAATTTAAAAGCAGATCAGGAGTACTCTCTCCAATGCCACTAACTTTCCTCCTACACACTTTCTATGGCAGTATATTACTCTGGTGTATGGTCTACCATAATTTATTTGACCTTAGTCTCTAAACTTGGAAATTTAGTTTTTCCAATATTTTGCTATTATAAATTATTATAAATAAAATAATGAAATAAATCCTGGCTTATTTCTTTGGGTTAAAAATTCCTAGAGGTTATACATATTTCTAGGGCTTCTGATACAGAAAGTCACAAGCTCTGCGAACCCATAGAGTGTCTTTGTATGAATGAGGAAAAAAGTGGCCCCTGGAGGTAGGCACAGTTCCTTGGGCACACAGTTTGACAAGCAGATGGCATCTTTACGTGAATTTAAAAAGGCACCCTTTACAGGGTTCCCAGTTTGGTGAATTGATGCACAAGCTAGGTATGGTCTAAAGACTTCAACAGAGTAACTTGATCAATTGTACATGGTGGCCCTGAAAAAGTTTTGACCAATTTACATTCCTAATTCTCTATATTTTTGCCAAGACAGGTCTTTATCATTAAAAAACAACAAACAAACAAAAAGCAAACAGAAAACACCTTCCAATTTTGATGAGTTAAAAAATGGTATCTCATTATATTTTCATGTTTGGTCTCACTAGATAATCTAATTGGTGATTTATATCCTCCTATTTGTCTTTTGTAAATTGCCTGTAGTCTCTTTTACTAAGTTTATCTTTATGATAAGGTGTAAGTTGTTCTTTTCCTGTTGATTCTGAAGAGCTCTTTACCTATTATGTAGCAAATATTTTCCCAGTATGTTACTTAGAATTTAATTTTGTTTAAGTCATTTTTGAGATACTGCAATTTTTAAAACATCTTAATCAGATACTAAAGTATTTTTATTTTATTTTATGCATTTAAAGTTATCAATCTTGCTTTTTATGATTTAAATACTTTGAAAGAACTTTGCTACTTTAAGATTAGAAAATAATTTACCTACGTTTTCTTCCATGGCTTTATGACTTCATTTTTTGGTTGTTTTTGCATTGAACACTTTTGCTCTCCAGAAATTCATTTTGGTCTCTGGTATGAGGTAGGGGAGATAATTTAATTCCTTCCTCTTACTTGAAATTCCTCCGTTATCTCATACTTGGCACATATTTAATTAGGTCTATTTCTGACATTTCCATTTAGTCTCCTTGAGTTATTTTGTGTTTTTCTGTCATTCCACACTTTTAAATTATTATAACTTTGTAATACACTTAAATATATGAACATGTGAGATTCTTTTCATTATATATTTAAAATTACGATCAAATTTATATTTATATTTCGAGTCATTCTGTCAGTTTCTAAAATCGATTACAATTTTGAAGAGTAATATTAAATTTAAACATTTAGGAATAATTGACTCTTTATATGTCTTTTTTAGTAAAATTATGTATATCTCTTCATAAGGATCTGCACTTTTCTCGTTAAGTTTATCATATATATGTATATTTATTGCTAATGTCACTGGGTGCTTTCCTCCAATATATCTTTTAATTTATTATTTCTAGGAAGGATTACTAAGTAAAAAGACAGGTTTATTAAAAGATTAAACAGAAGGATAGCTGCAGGTATGGAGAACATCAGAAGTAGTAAAAGCACATAAGAGGGCACGGATGTGGCTCAAGCGGTTGAGCACTTGCCTCCCATGTGGGAGATCATGGGTTTGGTCCCTAGTGCCTCCTAACAACAAAAGAAAAAATGAAAAAAACAAACAAAAAAACCAACTCAGGGGAGTTGATGTGGCTTAGTGGTTGAATGCCAGCCTCCCATATACAAGGTCCTGGGTTCAATCCCTGAATCCCTAGCACGGTACATTTAAAAAAGAAAAGAAAAGAAAAAAGCACATAAGAAATCACAGGGTTTATTTACGAGATACCAAGTCTTGAGTTGGATCATAGATTATGTGTAGAAGGAAAGGAATAGAAGCAAAGTTGTACAAGATTGGGATTAAATTGGGTAAAGTCTTAGTTCATGTGGAAATGAGTAGTCATTTCTATTTTTGAGTAAAAAAGTGTTATGATTTAAATAAAAAAAGCAATGAGTCCAGAGGGTATGGGATGGACTAGAGTGGAGAGGTACTAGCCGTGGGAAGCTGAGCTAGGAAACAACTCTCCAGGTGAGCTATCTCCAAGCCTGAACAACATGGGGTCAATAGGGACGAAAGCAAAAGGGAAGGACATCAGAAACAATTTAGCTGAAGGACAGAGAAGAGTCAAAGAAGAGCACAAGCTTCCACTTTTGAATAAACAAAAATTATGACATCTTTAATAGAAATAGAAGGAAGAAGTTTGGGGTGAGGATAGAAACGACAGGCCTGTTTGTAGATGTATTGAGACTAGTTAGATATGCTCACCAAGAGGGTAGGAGAAATTAAACAGTCTTTTGACACAGAAAGATCAAAAGCTCTGCTAATCCATATAGCGCCTGTGTATGAATTAGGAAAAATCTAAGTTCTTAACCTGTCTTCTGGAAGAAATTGTAGGCAGGCCTTTTGCAAACAAGGCCATGAAATCGTTATTTTTCTTCTCTAAGTACCTAGGAAAAACTGCTTATGTGACTAAGGAGTCTTGACAACATTTCTTATAAGATTTTCTGTTCATATTTATTGCTATATTTCTTGACAACTTATAACAGTGCCTCTTTCTTTTCAAAATTAGGACTTTTTGTTGTCAATTTAATGAAAAGGAATAAAACACAGAAAATTGTGCTCAGGTAGATTTTCACAGTAAATTTCATTTTTAATTACAAATGTAATCTAAGAAGAGAGGATGGATTTCACATTCCACATCTTCAATTTGTTCCCAGATGAACATTACTGATAAAATATTGGGCATTACTGTATCTTAATTTCTTAAATTTTGGTCTGCATCCCAGAATCCAGGTACAACATTAACCAATTACTTAATGGGTGTAAACTTCACAAAGAACCTCCCAATCAGGTCATAAGGCCCCCAGACAACTTTGGATCTTCCTGAAGCAGTGCTTTATAGTGTCGATAGTAGGTAGACCTGTGCCACCAAATAATGCTCCCCTTTACAAGAACCAACTGAACTCTTTTGGCTTCAGTGCTCTCCTCTGTTAACCAAGGAGGCTGGACAGCTCTCAAATTCAGTGCTGGACTCGAAATTCATCTACCCACCTCGCCTTCATCCAAGTTCTGAATGCCAACAATGTGTAAGAGTTGAAATCCCATGAGTGGAATTTTCCACAAAATGCCATTTCTTACCTGATCATAGTACCGCAGGTAATATTTCACAACATAGTCCACTAGATTAATCCCATTATCCTAGGTTTAAAAGAGAAACTTAAATGAAAATCATTTACATGAGAAAGTGCCATGTTATACAGTTTGTGATACCAATACTTCCAATTTGTGGTTCCTGGTCCTAATTTTGCTTTTGACTGGCAAGCTTTTTTCTCCTTCCTCCGAGTCTATGCATTTTTCATGTATCTATACATCTATACGAAGAAATGACACTACACGACTCTTTGTGCAAAAACAAATCAAAAACAAAAACAAAAAAAAATCCAAACAGATAATCCATAGGGCCTTTGAGGTAATGGCTAAAATGAGCAGAAAATTTGTCTTCCAATATTTTCTGGCATAAAGCCAAGGCAGGAGGTGGTGGGAGTGCTAAAAAGAACCAGGGACTAGAAAAGAAAACCATCTCTCCTTTCCCACCTTTCAAAAAAATCTGTGTTCTTAATGGCGTGAAAAACAATCAGGGTAGCTTAAAAGGAACGCCATGCCACTTTATGACCCTGGGAGGCCAGGGGTGAGCGGGCCCTCCCACAAGGCAGCCTTTGTGTCTTGTTCACATGGGTCTAATTCTAATTTGCCAGTGTGTTTCCCCTCCCTCCACTCCTCTGCCCCCCATGGGATGCCTAGATATGGGCTGGTTGTTCCTAAAGAAGGAGCTCTGCAGGGGTGTGGAGCCAAATGATAATCAGCCTCAGAGAGTTTGACAGTAGACTCCCAGCCCAATTGTTGTGGTGGGCAAAGGAATAATTCAAATGTTCAGCTCAAGTGGTGATTCAACATGCTCTGCCACTCAGGAAGAGTAAATTACAAGTGGTCAACATTAAATTCAAACAGACTCAAGCTTTGCACCAAGGCTAATATTGTATGCTATCTGTTTTACGCACCTATGGCATTAGCAGTTCAACACCTAATTGTGTATTTTAGAGCCAACAAAGAGTGGAGATTTTCTCATCAAAAGATAACACCTAAAATGAAAAACCTATCTTTATTCAGAAGCCAAAAGTAAGCAAAGAATAAGATGTGTGCTCTAAAGTAAATGATTGCTGTTAGGGAGAGGATAGGGATGAATGGAATAATATGGAATACTTCCTATTTAAATTAAAGGTATAGAAGGAAAATAATGACATATCATAGACACTCACTATGAAAAATAAATAAATACTTAACCCGGCTTTTGACATCCTTGAGTTTGGGCAGAATGTCTAAGCTATATCCATCTGCTTGTCCTCGAGTCCTATTTCCTCCATTCATATAATTTCCAAAAGCCAGAATGAGAGCTAAAATATCCTTCACACTCTTCATGTGCAGCAAACCCTGTGATGGCAAATACCAATCATTATGGCCTTGAACTATAAATGACAATGAACTTATGCTCGTTCAACAACATATATTTATTGAGTGACCTTTAGGATGTTCAGTGGTTTATTACCAACAGGATCAACAGTTGGTGAAATGGAAATACACTTTCCTGAGCCATAAGTGCCTCAAAATATACATTAATAGCGATCACCCCTTCCCACTCAATTAGTTACTTATAAACAACACATTTTTAATATTGAGGATTCAATATTGGTACTCATTTGAGTCCTTTTTATTTTTCAAATAATTATTTTAAACTATTTATAAATAGATAAAAGGGAAGAGTTATATTTAGGTTTAAGTTCTGATGACTTCTAGAGAGGGGTTTACTGTCACTTCAGAATCTGTTTTGGGACTATGTTTATGAACAGTCCAGTTAAACATAGGGTAGATATAGTAGCAGTATGTCCTCCCTTCTACACGGGATAGTCCTCAGAGGAGAACTACAACACCACATGTTAAGGCCACAGGCTGTATTTATAAAATATGTGCTGATATGTCTATCAAGTTTGACAATTTCAAGCTGCTTAGGGTTTTCTTTAGCTCCCCATCTCATTCTCTCTCTCTCTCTCTCTCTCTCTCTCTCTCTCTCTCTCTCTCTTTCTCTCTCTCACACACACACACTCCAACTTGAGCAGGATAACTATCACACTTAGAAAAGTACACACTCTTAAGTCCAAAAGGTTTTCTCCAAAGGGACTCTAGCCTGTCTTTCCACACTCTCAACTTCCTCCTTTACCCTCAGTAAGGGCAAAGATATCTTTTAAATTAGACAACCAGCATACCTTAGAAGCACGTGTGATGATCTCCACCTTTCGGTGCAAGGAGGTGATACCCTCAGAAAAGACAGATCTGAAGATGATGCACTGGGCACGTTCGGCAAAGTTGGGAATCTGGGCTAACTCGTGTAGAAATCTGTAAAAATAAGAATGCACCAAGTAGCTTCATGCATACTCACAAGGAAAATAAAAGGAAAGCTGAAAAAACTCTACCATTAGAGCATTTCTTATTTGGCGATTTTAAATGAACAATCATAAAAGGCATTGGACAGACTCAAGGGGCTCTGTTCTACTGTTGACAACAAAGACACTTTTTTGAGTGTTTCCATGACGGTAAATAAATGTGTGGTGCATAAATTTCCTTAGGAACAGAAAGTTAATGTGAGTATATTGAATAATGGCAATTTATTTTTTGCTACACAAAACAAGAGACTAATTGCATATGAGAAAACCTACACAATAAATTCACTTTACAATGTTGCATTCTCTAAGAGTATATTTAATCAGGCTAAGTAAAAGTGAAGACTCAAGGCAAATGCCTTCAGCCAAGTGGTAAAAAAAAAAATCTTTTATGGGAGTGTGGTGATGATGATGATGGTGGCTCAATGAACTAGATAAGCATCTATAATCATGTTTACTTCCCTACTTCAACGTACCTACATAGACACAGTTTCTGGCTCAGTGCTTGGAATAACACAGGCACTCAATAAGTGGACACAATCTACAGATTCTGAAAAATTACGGCAGGGCAGATCTTAAAGGGTAAAGGTATCAAGCACTGTATGATAACTGTGTCTCTATAGGTAGGCTGAAGTGGGGAAAAGCTAAAGTTAGGTACTGACCTACACACAGTAGCTCACTGAATGAGTAGTTGGGCACTGGTGCCCTTTGCAAAACTAAGTTGGAATAGCTACGTACACTCTAGGGCAACCATCAGAGGAAGGGGTATAAACTAAAATGGGTGGAAACTGTTGGGCATGAATTCAGCAAAGGACAGAATCCACTAACAGCCACTGATTTCATTTTGGATTTGAGATGATGACTAACTGATATTTTGAAAGTCTTGGTCAACTCATAACACATTTACCCTGACATTTTGCATCTCACCAAGAATGCTTTTACACAGAAGCAAAATTGGAAGCCTCCTCCCTTCTATACCAAAAGAAATTTCCTTGACCCATACTCTGTGCCTCCTTTACTTTTAGGGAGATTTGGATTTTAATACATTTCTAATTATCAGCTGTTTTCCTACTTACCCTACAATGGATCCTAATGTCCCCTTCCCCACCCCCTACCCCCAGTTTTTTACTCAACATTAAAGATGAATCAAGAAATATATCTCCTTGCTTTAAAGCTCTATAACTCTGATTATTATGAAAATCATGTGATGGAAGATAAAAAGTGGAAACCCACGGGGATTTTGGATTTAGACAATATGAAAAAAATTATATATTTAACTCTAAGTGTAAATTATTTCCTCACAAACATACTATCAAACCACTGATACCTTTAGTGTGACTGAAATCAGAGGTATCACCAGTTTTCACAGATAGTGGGAAATATAATGCTTGTGGAACTGGCAGCATTTGGTCCTACAATGAATTTTGGAAAGATTTATTTATTCAGATGCTGTTGAGAACTACCTCGAAGGTAGTACCTTGCATTACCCCCCCCTTCCAAATGTGACCATGAGACACCATTCTGCAAGTAGGACCCAGATCCCCAGAGCATGTATACTTCCTAGTTAAAACGAACAGGGTGAATGAAGCATTTACTGAGACCATGTGAGTGAATATACAGATATAACACCTCAGCTCACCAACAAGGACATAGGTGAAAAGGAGGGGACACTGGATGAAAAATTACTTATAACTAGTCTCTAAAAGGGAGGTTTAGGACCAATATGAGGAGATACAACCACAGGCTAAATAATCTACGTGCTGGGGATCGGATCAGGTCACACACAAAAGGCAAGTTCAGGTCCCAACCCCTGGGCCTGTGGGAGTGAATCCATTTGTAAACAAATGTTAAAGCTGTTATTAGTTAAGGTGTGCCCTAACTGAATGAGGGTGGGCCTTTATCCAACATGGCTAAAGTCTTTATAAGCAAAGGAAATTGGACACAGAGAAGTCACAGGGAGCAGACAGAAGCTGGAAGTCAATGGAACCCAGAAGAGAAAAAAGAAGATGCCACCATGTGCACTGCCATGTGACAGAAAAGTCAAGGGCCAAGGCCAGGCCAGGCCCAGAATGCCATAGTCTTTGGGGAGAAAGCATCACCTTGTTGAAACCTCAGTTTTGGATCATTCCTAGCTACAAAACTGCAAGCCAATAAATTCCTGTCATTGAAACCTACCCATTGTATGGTATTTTAGCAGCTGGGAAACTAAAACAGTTTTTGGTAACAGGAGAGTGGGGTGCTGCTATTGCAAATAACAAACATGTGGAAATGGCTGTGGAATTGGTTAATAGATAGAGGCTGGAAGAATCGTGAGGCGCTTGACAGAAAAGGCCCGGATTGCTTTGAAAAGACTGTTGATAGAAATAAAGAAGTTAAAGATACTTCCAATGAGGCCTTAGAAGGAAATGATGAATGTGTTATTCAAAATTGTAAGAAAGGTGACCCTTACTATAAAGTGGCAGAGAACTTAGCAACACTGTGCTCTGATATTGCATTGAAAGTAGGACTTGTAAACAATGCACTTGGATAATTAGCTGAGGAGATTTCCAAACTAATCATGGAAGGTGCAGCCTGGTTTCCCTCTGAAGCTTTTAGTAAAACACAGAAGAAAGGGATCAGCTGAGAAATAAACTCTTAAGCACAGAAGAACCAGCAACTGATGATTCTGACACTAGGGCAAGAAGCAGCTCTATCAGGGACCTTCCTGAGTTTTTGGAAAGTGACTCCCCAGAGAACAGGGTTCCACGTGAGGTTTTAACTGAATAACCCTTTGCTAAAGAAGATGCGGCTGAACATGGATCCAGTCAGCCATTTCAGTGGAAGTCAGGATTAGAAATGTAGTTATCCAGGAAGGACATTTGAAAAGCTCTATTGTTTGATGGTTTGGAGTCCCTGGAACTGCAAACAAAGCCAACAAGGATTTTGTGAAATTTGTATGAACAGAAGCAATGCCAGGAGGGGACAGAGAAGGGATGAATTTAAGGAAGAACGACTTCAAGGGCAGAACCGTGGAAGTTGAGGTGTGGACCAAAGAGATCTTGGGCCAAGAGAATGGGCCCACCCATGCGTGTAGAAAGGTCAGGCCTGCCCCTGCAGTTGGAGTGGGCAGGCCATCTGCCCCAGCACTCGAAGGGGTGGGCCTTGCATCACAATGCTTGGGGAGAATGCTGCCACCCCAGTGCTCAAGGCAGGTTGACCTGTGCCCACCCCCCCACCCCCGGTGATTGCGGAGAGCCTGGCTGCCATTCATAAAACTTGGGAAGGGCGGGACCTATATCCCAGTGTTTGGGAAGAGTGGGGTTGGTGTGCAAGCAAGTGCTTGGAAAGGGTGGGAATGTCACTCTGTCAGGCCCAGAAGACAAAGAATCAAGCCACAAGGAGCTCTCAGACCTTAAGACCTGGTGGTGTTCACCCTTCTGGGTTTCATACTTGTTTGGCACCCTGACCCTTCTTTTCCTTCCAATTTCTCCCTTCTGGAATGGGAATATTTATCCTATGCCTGGCCAATCACTGCATACTATAAGCAGACAACTTGTTTTCTAGGTTTTACAGGTCCCCAGGATGAACCACACCCATAACCACACCCAAACTGAGCCAATAAATTCCTGCTGTTCAAGCCAACCCATTGTATGGTATTTGCTGTAGCAGTCAGGAAATTAATACACTTAGCATTACTTAGCATTGTTACTGAAATGACTTAAGGCTTTTGGGATATTGTGACAGGAGGATTCTATTTTACATGTGGGAAGAACATGTCTTTTGGGGTCCAGAGGTCAGACTCCTGGGGATTGAATCATGTACCCCATAAAAGGCATTTGCAGGTTCTGAGCCCTGGTCCTGTGGGAACAAACTCATTTGTAAATAGCATCTTTGAGGATGTTATTAGTTAACACATACCCAAACTGAATTGGGGGGAGGGGGAATTAAATCCAATATGGCTGAAGCCTTTATAAGCAAAAGAAATTGGATGCAGCGGGAGAAGCCACAGGAAACAACCAGAAGCTGCAAGTCAATGGAACGTAGAAGAGAAAGGAGAAGACACCATATGTGTATGACAATATGTCAGGAAAGCCAAGGACCAAGGATTGCTGGCAGCTAGTCCCAGGATACCACTGACTTTGGAGAGAAACCATTGCCTCGCTGATGCCTTGATTTTGGACTGCTCATAGCTTCAAAACTGAGCCAATAAATTCCTGCTGTTTAAGCCAACCCATTGTATGGTATTTGCTGTAGCAGTCAGGAAATTAATACACTATATAACCTAAGAAAAAGTAAAATTAGACAGAATTGCAAAGCTCTCTAAGATCAAAAACTAACTGGGATAAGGGCCTGCACTGGGAAGGCCCTGAGGGGATCTTAAATCTCAATGTCGTCTGCGTGGAGAAATGTCTGCCATATCTCCAGAGTTGGAGAGGGAAGGGAAACTCAGGAGCTTCACATTACTTTTGGATAGACTGTAGAGAATGTACTACTGATACATTATATCCTTGTCTATAATTAATAAAGACAGTCCTTTATTAAATATTGTGTCAGTTACCACACTTCAACCTGGAAACAGAATTTTAACTAATACACAATCTCCTCTTTGATAACCTGAGAAATAAACCAAAAATTACCAAGAAGTGTGATAGTAGTTTTAGCGATGGAGTCTACAATGTGAGCTATGGAAGCCATTTGAAGGTCAATTAAGTCAAAACTCTGGAGGGAGGATGTCAGCCAAGGCTTCCCGGAGTCCTGTGATCCTTGTGGATGTTAGGTGTGAGAAATTACCCAGTAGATCTCAGGCAGGTTGAACGATATTTGTAGGACAGGCAAGTAGAAATCAGATGCTAAAGGGGTTTTGTGTTCTAAAATAAGAAGTTTAAAATGTCATGAACAAATGATGGATGTTAAACAGAAAATTGATACTTCTAGTTTTTGGTTTTAGAAAATCACCATGGCAGTGGCTTGGCTGATTGATTGGAGGTGGCAGTAGATCTGAGGCTTGGAGACCTATTTTCTGCTGCACTATTCAGAGAGGGAAGGTAAAAGGTCGTTCAGTATGAGAACAGCTGGTAAATGTGAAGATATGAAATACTGGGAGAACAAATATGGAAGAATATGTGTATGTTACCTTTTGTCCAATAACGCCACACTAAGATTTGGGAAAGAACGCAATAGCTCCATTCCCATTTATCTGGGAAAGTACCATAAGGATAATTTACCTCAAAGGCTGTGAAGCAAGTGTCTGGTAAATATCTTGTCTCTCCAACTGTGTTTAAAACCCTACCATGTGGAGAGTGGATGTAGCTCAGTGGTTAAGCACCTGCTTCTCATATACGAGGTCCTGGATTCAGTCCCTGGTACCTCTTAAAAACAAACAAACAAAAATACCAAACAAACAAACAAAAAAACTGAAAAGCAAAAACCGTACCACGAGGGTAGGAATAATAATTCTTTTAAATATCCCCAAGCATAAGCCCTCGGACATTGAGACTTGGTACTTATGAATATTCATAAGTGATTTCCTTTTGGGCTGGTCTAACTTTATATCTTAGTGTCAGTAATAGAGATGATTAAATGCCCCCAAAGATGACACAAACTAGGGATCTTTCCCTTCTGTCCCCTATTTTAGGCCTATTTTTCCATGAAGGCCTGCAACTTTAGAGAGAAGTTCTACACCTTATGTTGTCTGGGTTACTCATCCACAGAAGCTCCTTGGCTAACAAGAGGAATGATGCAATGTGGCTTATTGTTTTTATGAGACTGACATTTGTTTTATCATCCCCTAAACCTCTGAACGATATTATCTCTGGTGTGTCTTTTTTAGTGGTGGCTGTGCACACAGCACGACTTCATGTTGCAACAAGTTAGAAGCACACTAACTTGCTTTAGCAAGTCAAAGTGTTATCTTTGTGGGGGTTCCCAAGGCAACTATGGGCCCTAGTGGAGCATCCCAATAGTGTCCTCACTCCAGACCATGATAAACATGTGTCAGGGCTAGTCAAACCCAGTAGAGCCTTGCCTCACCTTCCCACCAACACAAGGAATGGTGCAAAGAGAGTTAGGGCCATCCCAGGAGGGAGTGGCTTTCCCATGTTCTGATCCCAAGGAGACGATACTTTTGCAGGAAATGGTTTTCTAAATCTAGCACTGGGATGTTAGAGAGCTGATGAGGTGAGTGATGGGGCCAGCCTCTCTAGCTATAATTTATAGGACTGGGCACCATAGGACTCTTAGGAAATTGCAACGCTCACACTATAAATGATTCATATTTTCCAGAATGTAAAACACACTTATAGGCCACTCACTTGGAGCTAATGTCAAATAAGCTCCCAGAGAATCAGCCTCTCAGGCATAAATCACACAAGTGGAGCACTGTGTCGGGGGTCAGGAGCAAAGGTGAAATTCACCCAGGGTCTGAAGTGTCCATAAGTTAAGCTTTATTGGAACACAGCCAGGCTCATTCATTTATGTATTATCTCTGGTTGCTTTTGCACTACAACAGCAGAGTTGGGCACTTGCAACAGGTCGTATGGCCTGCAAAGCCTAGAATATATACTATCTGGCCCCTTACAGAAGAAGTTTGCCAACTTCTGGCTTAGAGTAGAGTATCATTGCTCAACTTGACATAGCTAGCACTACCTTCTTGCTTTATAAGCCTTACTGGCCCCAAAGACATCCCTTCCATGGCCTTGCTAGTGTCCAAGCATCCAATTATTAGTCACTCCACTATCAGTCATTAGCAGGAATTAATTTGTTATATTAGGAAACATGACTTGGGAATGGAACATGGGATCGGTTAGGGGTAAGAATTGGTAAGGAGGAAGGTTCAAGTGGACCTAACAAAAGGGCAATGGAATCCCATTTGTACTGATCTGCAATATTCCTAGGCTTCACGAAATAACTTTTGGGGGTCCTGGTCCATGCTCTATGTTAGAACAACTCATCTAAGGCTCCAAACCATCATGAAGGTGTGAATAACTGAGTAAACCTGGACTCTCCCTTCCCCCTGTCATTTAAAGATGCTTTTCTGGGCCCGCATGTCCAGACACCCATTGTGAGTAGGTCAGTTCCAGAGGATCCAAGGGCAAGGTGTGAAGGCTTCAGCGCAAGCCATGTAACCTCAGTCACCTCTAGGGCTGGCTTGTCACCCTGAACCTATCGCTCCATTTTGTTTTCTCTCTGCTCACCTCACCTCCAAGCAGAGAGAGGCAGCTTTAATTGGACATGAAGCATTCAAGGCACAACAGGCAGGAGAGTCCTCCGTTCCCCCTGGACCCAAACCACATTCCCACAGAGCCCTGGGCCCTGAAAAGCTGAGTGGGTGCCTGGGACTGCTGAGCCCCAGTTTATCTGTGGCATGCAGACCCCATGGAGCCCAGCTAAAGACAAGAATAACCCAGACACTGGATTTCTGGGTTTCTGAAGGACATGGAATGGCACCCACACTACAGAGGAAACAAATCTAGGTAGTGAATGGAGAGAACAAGTACATACAAAGTGAAGATGAGAAAGTCTCAGCTAAGTGAGGCCGAGCAGGTGGAAGAATTTGGGGGAAAGTTGGCACATTCAGGCTACACTTACGGGATATGACATTTAGGAAAATCAGTTTGAATTCTGTTACTCTGATGTCATCTTTTTAACTGCATCAGTAGAACCTTAAACAGAGCAATGCCTCTTCCTTCCTTGGTTAGTCTTTTGGCCAAAATGTTTAGTCTAGAAGAAATGAACAAGTTGCTAGAACAAGAAAGAGGAATCATGAGGGGCTGGGGGGAGGGGACGAGATACTGTAACCAGGAGTACAAATCTCAGTGCTGCCTTTCCCGGCAGCTGGGTCATTCTGCTGTGTGCAATAGGTCACGGGAATGACGGTGTTGTGACTTAGCTCACTGAACAATTAAGGTTTGGTTATTCAGAGTTGGGAGGCAGGGACTGCAATTCTCCTTTTGGTTAGGAGAAAAAAAAGAAAAGAAAAGAAAAGAAAAGAAAAGAAAAAAGAAAGTGTTCAAATGTCCTTACTGTTCAGGTTTATCTAGCAGCTTCAATTCTTCTTCTTTGGAGGTCTCATAATACTTTCTTATTTTAACCAATTCATCCTCTTGGGCTCTCTGTGTTAAGATAGAGCAACAAACAAAAAGGGAACAATGAGAATCTTTTTAAAGCAGTGGATCTCAAAGTGTGGTCCCTAGCAGCACCAGCATTACCTGTCACTTGTTAGAAATGCATCAGCGTTACTTGTTAGAAGTGCAAATTATTGGCCCCTCCCAAGAAATAAGAAACTCCAGGGGTGGGGCCTGGCAAGCTCTCTAGGTGATTCTGATGCATGCTAAAGTTTGAGAGTCGCTGGTGTAAAATGGCCATAACAAGTGACCTCAGCTGGATATGGAAGCCAGGACATTTGACACTACCTTTGACTCTCCTGTCTCTTCCCCTGTAAAGCAGATATGGGGCAAGTTGTCCTTAGCATTTTCCTCCTTACCTACAGAACAACCATCCTAACTTACACCCCTTACTCTTATTTCTAGTCACCATCTTCCTTTTCTCTGAATTTTTAAATCACTCATTGTACCATTTATTTTTGTATTTAATCACTTTTCAATTTTTCGAACTATTTCAGTGGTTTGCGGCTTACCTCCACTGTGACCTAACATATACTGACCATATGCTTGGTAATGACAAAAAACCATCTAGAAGGTACCTTGCCTTTTACAAAGCCCTTCAAGACCTACTAACTTATTGTCATTTTACAGATGAACCCAGTGGGGTTTGCACCACATAATTGGTAAACCTCTCTTTCTCTTACTTTACAATGTTCTCCTCTAGATACTCAATAAATACAAAATTAGCCCCCAATGGCCAAATATTTGTGTCCCTTCCTGTCTATTAACAGAAACTGTACTGATGGAAACATGACAAGTTCCCATCCTGACCTACTAAATAGCTCCTGGAATATATAAAGGATGTGGAAATGGCCAGGGAACTGGCAATTACACCATGCCTGAATTTTTAGACTATGGAAAATTTCTATAAGAGATTTAAGGTCCCAGGGGACCATAAGTATTGAAATGAATAATTTTTTGAGTTTGGTGACCACTGAATTCTATTGCCCCCTCCTGCTCCCCACAGGCAGCTTCCTGGGAAAAAGCCTTACTTAAGTAGAAGAAGATCTGTTTCAATCCATGCTTTCCCACCCTAACAGAGTCAGTATAGCAGAACATCTAGCAAGTGTGGGGATTCTGACTCTCCTGTGTCATCTTCTCAAGAGAACCTGCCAATTCTTCTGCTTATTTCCATATATAACTCAAATAAAAAGACCTTATCTGTGTATAGTGCCATACATGGAAATCGCATTGAGTGGGAAAAAAAAATTAGGAGAGCCATTTATGACCCCCATTGCATTGGTGATCAAACAGGCTTAGGGAGTTTATATAACTGACCCAAGGTAATTTGACAGTCAGTGGTAGAGCTGGACCTCAAAGCTAAGACTGTCTCACTCTAAATCTCTAATACATACCCACTCCTCTCCTATACTGTTTCCCATGTTCAACATCATCAGCTCATTTGGTTTAGAACAATCATCTGAGCTCATCTCCGCACACCTGTTCCTCAGAGGAAGGAAGATACCTGTGTAAACCAACATTAAGCAGGTAGCTTAACTTCACTCGGAGGGCTAGCAACAGGACTGGTTTCCACAGCATGTAAGAGAACTGCCCTCCCATGCAGGTGTGCAATGAGATCTACTAACACAGATACACCACCGAAGTTAGGAACCCCGTGCTTTTCTCATGCCTGCTCTCATTGAAGCTTGGGTTTCTGTGCCTTAATCTCTTCTATGCAATGTCAAAATTCTTAGCACCAAAGAACACGACCGGCTCAGTAATTTTTAAGACCTTAACATTATTTAGTTAGTAAAGACATGAAAATATGTAAACTTCTCCTCTGCATGTCTTTGACACTCACGTTTTCATATAAGGCCGCCAGAGTCTCCAGATCGACCACAGAGTCATCCACATTAAAAATGGCTGCCAAGCATCCGCAAAGAAAAAGGAAAAAGGAAAAGAGGATAAGGGATTTGATTAGACAGCCCCTTGCACTGACCCTCACTCCACATCCAGCTACCAAGCAATATAATATCACGTTTTGTTACACAAGCCGTGCCTTTCAGCATGTTCCTGCTCCCCTTTCTTTCCTACTGGGGGCAGGGGGAATGAAAGGAACCAAAATGGTTCCTACTGCCGGCTTGAGCCTCAGCCTGGCTCCGTTTAATTCCTCAAACTCTGTGTCCTTTCTGCAGTTTAATTTAGGCTCCACAGGAGAAGTGTTTGTGCTTTAAAACTAAATCAGTTTGTAGGTTTGAAACACAATTTTTCTTTCTTCCCGGCTGGTAATTGAAGAGATTTAGTGCCTAATGTACCAGAAGTGACTCTTGCCCATTACCAGGAAGAGAGAGAGAAAAAAGACAGTGTTAGCAAATTAAATGAATTCAGGCACGTAATTTCAGGCACCTTTCCATGGCCACTGCAAACATCTTGTTTGGATTAAAAAGACAAGAAAAAGCAATAATTGCATCAATGGCAAATTAAGATTCTAGAAACCTCCCATGAACCAGTGTTTAGGTAAATTCTCATTCTCACAGTTTTATTAGGAGTCTTCTTGTTATTTTGTATCTTAAATAAGTCATTTAGCTGTTAATTAATATGCTTATGATTTCATCGAGAAAGATTCCTTCTGATATATACTGGGGCACAGACACTGAGATTTTAAAGCCTTAGTGGATTTGGCTATCAAAGATGTTTAAAATAAGCATGTTCCACATCTTTAAATAATTATTCAAAGTTAATAAGGTTGGTTCCCCTTAAACCTACCTCCCTTTCCCTGACTTTACATTGTGAAATTAACCAGCATGCTAGTAAATTTTCTCCATGGCAGGCTAATTAATTTTATTAAATCAACCAGTGATACTTAGAATGCCTTAACATTTTGCTTGTCAACCATTACTCTGTTCGTTGGTATTACTCCATGGTTTTCGGAGAAGGTATAGATCAAGGCAGGTTGCTTTTGAATTGTTTTGCTTCTTCTATATTTTAGGATATGAACCCCTTCATGTAATTTTAACAAAGTTAATTAACTGAGCTAAGATCATATTCTTCATGATCACAACAATGAAAAATGTACTTAAAATTCCTTCACAGACTACGTTCTCTGAAGGGAGTTAATCAGCAAGCTATTCCTGTATATGTGTGGTTGTGAGAAAAGAAGAGGTTAATGTGCTAATGACAAAGTAAGTTGTCTTAGATTCCATCAAGACTAAAAGAAAACTACACTTCCAAGAAGGCCAATCTGAAACCACTATATAAACATCACAAAACTGTCTGAGGAAAGAAAGAATGAATTTACCCTCCTGGGACTGTTATTTTATGTGTGAAGATAATATGAGCTCACTAATTTATCAGATAGCCCATGTATTTTTAAACTTCTGGTGCTTTAAAAATAAAAATCAAAACAGAATAGCCAGGAACAATTTCTGTTTTATGAAAATACCAATATTTTCCTACAAAAATTAGCCAACATGAATGCAGTAAGGTAAAATTCTAAAAATAATTTATCAGAAATGTTCACATCTAAATTAATCACACATCCTACATATTACTATGATATAATCAAGTAATCTGAACTAATGCGAAAGAGAATGATCTATAGATTTAGTTTCCCACTGAGTAAATATTTGGTTTTAAAAAGTTAATCAGTCTGGCTCTCAGATACACAGTTTGACAGGTCAGCCACTTGCCCTTCAGCTAGGTAGCAGAAAGAATATGCCCAGAGAGAATGGGATTGGAGACAAGCATGGGTTTTGGAAACATTTATTCATTCACACATTCAACCTTTGAATGAATATTTGTTGAATATGTACTAAGGTCCGGAAAGTGTGGATACATAAGTGCGTAACATGGTCAAAGTACTTGATCTTATGGAATTTATATTCAAGCTTGGAAGACAGAAAATAAACAGATACATAATTTCAGATAATGATATACTATGTAAAGAGTAAACTAGAGAAATGTGCAACATTAGATAGGATGATCAAGGACAGCTTCTTTGAAGGTACTATTTAAGCTCAGATGTGAAGAGATCAGTTCTGTGACGATCTGGGAAAAGAAGAATATTCCAGGCAGAGGTAACTGCAAAAAGAAGGGTCTTTTTTCTGATAAAGAAATGAGCTCAGTGAATTCTGCAATAAAAGGCCAAGATGGCTATTATGGAGAAAGCAAAGAGGTAAGGAAGTCCTCAGGAGGATGCCAAATCCCTTATGAATTCACTATGTGATCCTGGCAGGTTAAATTATCCAAGCCTCAGCATATCGGTAAAACAGGGCTAGTACCACTGACTCAAAGTACTAAGTGAGATAATCTGTGTAAAGTGCTTAGCATAGCACATAGAATATGGTGTGAACTCAAAATGATACTTATGAACTATGAATATAATGATTTTTAAATACACATTGTTAATGTATTTTAGTGCTTGTTAATGCCTTATCTCCTTTAACATCTGGGAAGAGAGAAAGACTGCAACTACAGTAGTTTGTGCTAACAATGCAACTTCCTATAATTCTTGAGTGTTTCATATAGCAGCAATTCTACTGAACTCTCTCCATCCTTTGAGCCCTGGTCAAGGCCCACTTTCAGGAAGCATTTTTTAATAGGAAAGGTACATACACAAATAACTCTAATTACACTAAAGAATATATCACCTGTCCTAAGAGAAATGCAACATACTTCTGGGTCCATAGAGAAAGTAACCTAAATTTCACCTCTAATTTCAGTTTTTCCCACCAATTCATCCTTCATTGTATCACCAAAGTTGTTATTTTTTTTTAAGGCAGGTCTCAAGATTTTACTTTGTTGCTTAAAACACCTTGGATACTATCCTTTAAATACCGGGTGAAGTCCAAACTCCTTGGTCTGGGTTTTAGGCCCATTCCTTGCCTGGCCCCAAGTTACGTTTCCATCCTCATCTCCTACCACTTCCTCCATGCACTGTGTACTTCAGCACATATTGGGCTGAATATGCCATGGCTTCCTCTCTTCCCACATATCATACTCCAAGAGACAGGTCAAAGGTTTCCTTGCAAGGAACCCCTTGAGCTGGAGACCATTAAGTGCTCACTCATATTGTGCATGTGGCAAGGATAAGGTATTTTAAGAACCTGTATTATAGCAAGCTGTCCAACAGTCTCCCTCTCCAACTAGTTTGCGACAGCCTTGTAGTCAGGGATTGTTTCTTATGCATCCTGATAACTTCAGTATTTAGTATAGTACCACTTGGGGTGTAACAGGTACAAAATAATTGTTTGTGGATAGGACAGATGCCATAGGAGTCCTGAAGAACAAGTTCCTCAGGAAAAGTTTCTTTAAAAAGAATATGACATCTTGAAAAAGAGAACATGGGTACTTAAAGGGGATAGTATTTTGACAGATGAAAATATCTTATGGAGGACACATCCCAATTAAAATATTTCCCCTTTCCCCTATTTTTCCCGTTTAAAAAAAATCAAGGTTTAATCAATAGAGTTGACTAGTTGTGCCCCCATCCCCACACTCAGTGTAGCCCAGTTTGCCTGAATAGTCCATATAAAAAAATAAAGTTTAGCAAAAGAATTTTCTTGTTTTTAAGAAATGAAAAAGGAAAATATCTTTCTCTTCATTCTTTTCTTCAAAAAATGTTTTCAAATAGCAGTATCACCTTAGAAAAAAGGTTAAGTACTAGTAAAAGACATATACCTGAAACATCCATTTATTAATCTCCATTAATTATAACAAACTCATTCCAAGCGATGACAATTTATAAATTTATCACTACTGCCAGTGAAGAAAGGATGTGAGACATTCCAAGAGGAAGAAGCTGAGGCAAAAGGCTTATGGAACCTTCAGGCAATGGAAGGTAGTTCAAATTTGGCTTGAAGAGAGAATTAATTGAGGGGATTAGGGAGATAAGGCTCCAAACATAGCTCGGGGCAAGATATTACAGAATTTTGAATGTCATGATGAAGAACCTATAAAGCATTTGATTTATGGTAGAGAGTCACTGAGGAGTTTTGAGTAGGGGAGTAAATTGAACAGAGTTGTTTTACATAGGATAGGACAAAACTTGGAAAGACCCATTTTGGAACCTATTGCAGTGGGCAAGAGGTAGCAAAACCTGAATAGTATAGCACTATGGAGTGTGATACCACTAACTAGGTATGGGGACTGAGGAAACTGGAGTATAAAATCATTCTGAGGTTTTAAGCCTCGATTTGGGAGAAGAGCTTTGTGCCACCCCACAGTAATAGGCAGTGGGGCTTAAGACTACTGATCTTTCCCCCAGGGCCTGGGAGAGGAATGGGGTAGAGGAAAAGGACTGTTGAAGGAAGAGGCAAAGACATGGCCAATGCCAAATATTCCATTGAGATTTATCCTCTTCTATATAAAGATATTAAAAATAAAAAAGTAAAATAAAATTCAGAGGTAGAAGAAGCAAACATGATCTTATTGAGCCCAGCAACTTAAGGAAATAAAATTAAATTATTTCTGTTATTTCTACCCTACAGAGTAGCCAAGGACCAAAGTTCTGAAAGGTTAAAAAAAAAAAAGTCCTAAGTCCCAGGACTCCTAGGAAAGTTATCTTGCATGCACATAATTCTGCCTCCTATTCACCAAATACAGTTTAAGTTTCTAAAGAGTCAGAGCACCATTCTTGATATTTCTTGTCCCCAAATACTAAATATGAACATTGTATTAGAGAATCATAAATGCTCTCTGATTAAATCATTCTTAAAGGCACTTAGTATTAAAATTATAAGCTATTACATAAGTTCATTTCATTAACTGATGATCACAATGTAAAAAGAAATCATGCTTTGATTAAAGTATTTTTGGCCACTTCCTAGGATCAGGTAGCCACAGCTATTTTATACTTTTAAAATCTTTCTCTCTCCCACACATGCACCCACACCTTTTATCTTATAAGTTGAATAAACAAAAACCAGCCTACACAATTCTACAGCAAGCCACAAAGCCCTGATACAGTAATTCCAGCTTTCATTCCCATCTGTATAGGGCTCATTATACCAACACTCCTGCAGATGGTGTCAGAAAGGTGAAGTGTCAAATCCACAAAGGGGAGACCCCAACAACTCATTGCTACTGCAATATCAATCATTGCTGGTGGTTTTTACTTTTATCTCCCTTTCTCCTTAGTTGTCCCCGCTCACACTGTCAGTTCAGTTAGAATATTTCACCTACACCTCACAATATGTCGAAAGGAAGTAGACACACGCTGTGAAAAGCTGGTAATTTTATTGGGTTCCTTTACCTTTAAAAATCTGTTACATGGTCAAGTCTGGTTTCTGGGCTCCTTTTTTGCAGGGAAATTGAGGCAAACATTTTTATGTGGTCCTCTGGTGCCTGCTCTGTACTACAAGAATTATATAACAAGGAACATTAGAGTGTTTCGCCCATTAAGATATAATAACCGTCAGCAGGGACAAAAAGCAGATCAGTATCACAAATTCAAACTAACAGGCACACATAAAAACAACGTGTCTGCTTCAAGCACATGCACAGGGTCAGGGTCTTACATAATAGGTAAATTCCCTCTCCGGCACCGAGACTGCTTTTCACAAGACCAGAGTACATAGAAAGAACACACAGGAATCTATTCAACCATACATCCATTTTTAAAAACCCTTAACACTTTTCTATTCCCAAGTACATCACGCCTAAATAAACAAAGAATGACTGAACTTTCTGTTGAAGGACTTCTAATTAGTACAAAACATGCAGAATTATTTAAGGGAGCTGCTCCTTCTGATTGAGGGAGCACCTTGGGGTAGAAAGGCACACTCCTTAGTCTATTAGAGTAGCTGAAATAAATTTGATCACATAAGGTGTAGAGGATGTCACAGACAGATGGAGTTGGGTTGGCTAATGTTGCTTTTAAGAATAAGCCCCAAGTAGTCTGAAGAATTTCCTTAAGTAGCTGGCAGGATACCTTGGAACAAAGGAGTCTAATGATTATTTTCCCAGTTGACTGGCTTTATTCCCAGTCCAGGAAAGCAAAGGTTAATAAGATCATTTTTCTCTGTTAGTAGAAATAATTTGGTAAATAACGTTAATTTCCAAATAACCAATGTATATATAAACTTCACTGTATTGCCCAAATTACTGATATTTTTAGGGCTTGATAAAAACTCTATTTAGAAAGAAAAGGGAATGGAATGGGTAAAGTAACAAAGAAGTAACTTGGTTTTTAAAAAGCTCCCATGTAACCTACCCCACAAAACTCCCATGAACCAATCATCCAACCTCTACCAAGAAAAGGAAAGTATATGGTGGGTGGAGGGGGAATGAGAGGAGGCAGTGGCAGAATTTGAAAGTTGAAGAGAGAGCTGGGACATCTTCCCACAGTTTCACCTGCCAACAATGAGGCCATCTCTGAGAGAGAAGATCAAGTCCAAGATAGGAACTGGGTAAGAAGGGAAAAGAATGGCACAGCAGGGAGCAGTGTGGAGGGAGAGGGAAGAATGGCTCAGGCCAGGACAGGAGATTGCACAGAGCCTGCCTCCACAGAAGAGCTCTGTCACCATATCTCTTCGCAATAGTCATAGCTCTCCTAGAACTCTTCCTCAATAGCCCCACTTTTCCCTGCTGACCACTATGTTCCACCTTCCCTTGTCACTGGGCACACCTATGTGCCCACAGACACACATGCCCTCACTCAATGCATGTGTCTGAATGAAATGCTGAAAGGCACTGATTTTGAAGTAGCTTAAAGGAATCTCTGTCCACTACTTCACAGGATGAGGACAACAGGTAGACCTCACTATGGCTTAATTTCTAATAATTAACAGCTGGCATTTATTAGGTGTTTCCTCTGCGCTAGGCCATTGTTCTAAGACTAAATGTTTTACGTTTAGTCATATGACATGGGTGCTATTGTTGTACCTAGTTTTACAGATGATGAAACCAAGGCACAAAGTCACACACCTTGATTTCCCAAGCTCACTTCTTTAATCATCACATGCTCCTCCAAGGCAGTGGGAATTTACTGGACTGAGAGTCTACTTCTTCCACTCTTTATAAGCATTAAGCTATAAGTAATCACTCCACCAATTCCTCACCACCTTATAAAATTAATGAACTGACTAATAAGCTAACTATGGACAAGCTACATAGAAACCTTGGCCTTGAAACAGTATAACATGCAGTTACATTAATCAATTAATCAGCAGTCTACAAATGGGAGCCACATATAGCTTATGTTATAAAAAAAATTGAGTATTATATACATCCATAGCTCCGTTATCTAATTACTGCTAATGCTTAATTCATTTATAACATGCTAGTCTGATACATGTAATAAAATGATCAAACTCCAATCTTTGCTAATTATATGAAGTTATTCAAAATAATGGGTGTTACAGCTGAAGTCACAGCAAAATATTTCTAAAAGATAAAAAAGGAACCTGGAACTTGAAAAGGCTTTATCTTGAATGAAAAGAAAAGAAACCTATATTTTACACAGCTCAATGGAACTGAGTGAAAAGGGAAGTGAAATGAAAAGACACAAGCAAAAGATGCTTCCAGACACACAAAAAATAAGAAATATCAAAGGAATATATTTTACAATTTTATCTATGTTACTAAATGCCTGCTGGGTATTATACTTCATAAAGACCTTAATTTGGGCTCTGCAGGAATAGGAAGCAAGTGTAAATGACACATTAAGTAGGAGCTGGCGGGGAGCAGAAGAAATGACAATCACAAAAGGGACACTTTTCTAATCTATTCCAAAAGCCCCAAATCAATCTTATAAAGCAAAAACCCCAACTCTTGCATAAGTCCAGGCATGTACTATGCCTGAAGGTGCCCAAGGTACCATTTTATAGGTGTAATTAAAATTGTCCATGGTTCAAACCTCAAAGAAGGTCACACAGCATAGAATTCACAAAGCTTCCCCTCCTATATCCCCTCTATTCTCCGTCCAGGGCAGTGGAATGAGAAACAGTTTGGGTTAAGCTGCTTCTGTTCTTCCATTAGTTCTGGTTCTTTAGAGCCAAAATTACATTCCAGGCAGATTGGATGGTCTCAGCCAGTTGCCTGAAGGTAAAATACAAAGAAAAGCCACCCTCTGCTCCTGGGACTCAGCTCTGAGAGTGAAGGAATGTGTAGTGGTTTAGAAAGAGATGGGGGGGACTCCTGCAGTTCAGGTGTTTTAGACTCAGCGGGAGGAAAGGGAGGGTGGAAAAGGAAAGGGAAGTATTAGAACTATTATTTATATTTATTTTATTTAGCAATTTAAAGAGCTGAGCCCAGACAACAATTTAACACTGACACTGGATCTCATCAGGCATAAACCAGGTCAGAAACACACGTCACCTTTGGTGGGTAAGGGCTTCACAAATGGCATCCTTGCTTGTCTGTTTGCCTTCAACATATTGCAGATTTTTTTTTGGTGCCCAGTTAAATGAATTCTTCTGATTTTAAAATCTGTTTTTCACTAAACTCCACAAAATAAACAAGTTGCCTTCAAAGGATTCTTTCAGAGAACCCCCAGATTGAGGATGATATGTGAAAAATAAGAAAATGGCAGAGCTGACTCTTTTGTTGCTAGGACAGGCTCTCCATCAAGTTATGGAATGAGGTAAAAACAAAGAGTGTGTAATCAGATTTCCAAGAAGTTGGTCCCCATCAGAATAGTAGAATTTATCAAGAAGACTGAAATGTGGGTACTCATCCACTATTGTTAATAATGGGCCTTTCACTATTTGTATATTAAGTCTTGAGATATTAGCTAATGAGAACCTGAAACTGTCAAAATTTAGCAAGATTAATCTAGTTTTTAATAAGGTTTTCACACGTTTTATAATGTACATGCTAGTTCTATAGTACATTTATATAACCAATATGTTTTAGAAAATATATATTGAGATACACATTCTCAAACTTTTTACTGTTAGAAGTACCTAATAAAAAATTTGGAGACCAGGGCCTTTGAGTATATATTCTTCTAGGTTAGAGGGAGATTGTTCCGCAGGAAAGTCCTAGACAATTCATGGTGAATTTCAGATGCCTGGTCAAATCCATTATGTTTTAGACAACCTAACATAAACCTTGACAGAGATTTCTGGGATTTATTTTTTTATTTTTTTTTATTTTTT
>PVKH010002739.1:0-26450 GCA_004027955.1 Chaetophractus vellerosus
GCTGTGTGTCCATTCTTCTGTGTTTCTCTATGTTCGCTTCTTGTCTACCCCCCGTCCCTGCGGCGACGCACTGAGTCGGCCCTCCGCGGCGGCGGCTCACTCCGTTCATGGGTGGCTCCATTCCGTTTTCATGGGTGGCTCCGCTCCATGTTTTGCGGGCAGCAGTCCTCCATGTTTTTGCGGGCTGCCGGCTTCCGCTTTGCAGGCAGCAGCTCTGCTTTTCACGGGTGACTTTGCCATGCCCGTGGGGGCTCCGCCCTGCCCATGGCGGCTTTTTGCCTTGCCCACGGCAGCCTTTGCCCCGCCCACGGCGGCTTGCCTTTCTCAAGGCCGTCTGCCCGCTCGGAGAGGTCCCCGGGAACTGAACCCGGAGCCTCCCATGTGGTACCCCAGCGCGCTCTTTATCCACTGAGCTATCTAGCCGGGCCCTTATTTTTCTTCTTGAAGAACTTCTTTTTGTGTCTTGTAGTGCAGGTGAGCTGAAAGTTTACTGGAAATATATTTTCTCAGTTGATCTGAAAGTGCTTTTATTTCATTTTCATTTTCCAAAACTTTTTATTTTGAAATACTTTCAAATTTTACCTTCATTTTTTAGAAGACATATTTGCTGAGTATAGATTTCTGTGTTTTCATACCCTCTGCTCATCCCTCCCCTCCCCCACACACATATACAGGATTTTGAAGAATTCATTCCATTGTCTACTGGATTTCATGGTTTCTAACTAGAAGACTGCTATAATTCTTTTCCTCATACTTTTTAATGTAATATGCCATTTTTTTCTGACTGCTTTTAAGATTTTCTCTTTATCTCTACTTTTGAAACTTGATTATGATATACTTTGATATTTTTTATGTTCTTTTTTTCTGCTTGGGGTCCAGTCACTCTCTAGGATCTTTAGGTTATAGTTTTCATCAATATTAAAAAAAATTGACCTTTTTTTATTTAAGTATTTTTTCTTCCCACTTTTCTTTTTCCTCTGGATTTCCAATTGCACAAATTTTACACTATTTGACATATCCCAAAAGTCACTGATGCTCTGCTTATTTTTTAAAAATGTGTGTCTTTTCTTTTTGCTTCATTTTGTATAATTTCTATTCTTCAATTCACTTATTGTTCTTTTTGCTGTGTCTAATATCATATTAATCCCAGTGAATTTTTCACCTTAAATGTTGAATTATTCATCTCTAGATATTATACTTACATTATTTTTACAACTTCCATTTCTCCATTTATCATAATCATAATCTCTTATATCCTTGAACATATTCATAAGATATATATTGACCATTTTAGTGAGAATTTATTTTCATTCACTCACCTCTTTGTTTTTGCTTGTTTTTCTTCCTGGTTTGGGGTCACATTTTTCATCTTTTTTGTTTGCTTAGTAATTTTTGATTGGGTGCTGAACATTGTGAATTTTACATTGATGGATGCTGGGTTTTGTTGTTGGGTTTTGTTCTGGCATGAAGTTTAGTAATGGGTGGATCAATCAGTTCAGCCCTTTTGAAGCTTTTTTATGGCATGCAGAGCAACATTTACTCTGAGACTAATTTAACCACATTCTTAAAACATAACCTTTTTGATGACTATCCAGTGCCCCAGCCAGTACAAAATCTCTCACTTTGAATGGTGTGAACACACTTGTGAGAGCTAAAAGAATCATTTGCCTTTCTCCTTTCTACTCGTTGTTTCCCTGGCCTCAGATAGTTTCATCTTGCTCATGTATTAACAAGTACTCAGTCAAAACCTCAAGCAGACCTCTGTATAGATCTCTGGAAATTCTCTCTGTGTATTTCTTCCTCTTCTATACTCTGCCACACAAATTCTAGTCACTTTAGCTTTCACAAACTTCAATCTTGTTCTGTTTTTTTATCTCAGAGAATTTTCTGGCCTATATTTGGATTTTTTTCTCCCTTTTTCATAGACTGGAAAATGACTCTAAGCAGTAAACTGGAAGGATCATAAGACTCTTTTTGTTTCTCTTCTCACAGGGATTATATACCTGCCTTGCCTATTGAGCAATGTCTGATAAGCAGTTTTTTTTCCATATATTTTGTCCCAATTTCTAGTTGTTAATTGTGGGAAGGCAATTTCTGTAGAAGTTAGTTCTTCATGGGTGTGAGCCGTGTGGCTACTTTTAAAATAGAAAATTCTCTATCTAAATGAGTAATTACCTTTCAAAGTAATAATAATGCTCTAAAATTGCTAATATGTCATAATTAAGAGCCAATAAAAATAGCTGACTAGTCAAATGCTTACAATTGTGCAACAATAATTAAATGCATTTTATTAAAAAATTCTGCAACTCTTCTTCAAAAGCTGATGTATCTTTTTTTTTTTTTGACTATTTCTATGGTTAAAACTATGCAATCCTGAAATTTGATTTAAGTCATTTTTTGCTGAGAAGCTAATAAAATATATGGTCAACAAGAATATTAATTTTTGGAAATAACTAAAATATGACTTAAAAAATTAGATTTCCTGTGCACTTTTATTTTTCTCTCTTTTGTCCTGATTAGCACTTATATGTGCTTCTAGACTCAACTCAGATGGCATAGTCATAGTGTTGGACCTCTCTTCTAACTTCCCCCAATCCCTCCACTGTGTTTGGTGTTCTTCTTATGTATTTTCCACAGCCCTCTGCATGTAGTACACTTGTGGCATATTCCAATCTCAGCAGCATTGTCAGTTTCCTTTTTTGCTTCTTCCATTTCAGTTTGTTTTTCACTCTTCTTTTCCACAGTTCAGAATCTCTGGCATATTCATAATAGATTCTATTTCCTCAATAATTTTTATATCTCCTCATTTTCTTCACTTCCACTTTCTGACTTCCTTTGGACACTCACCAGCTTTCTTCTGTATAATAGTAGCAGCTTTCTAAGTGCATTTCCATCTGTCTCTATGCAGGCCCAGATCACAGTCCCATGTTGTGACTTAGATCTTTCAATGACTCTCCACTGCTTCAGTGTTGAGTTCAATTAATTTAGTATAGCAAACTTACTCTCATTATTAATTTCTATATCTATTTCCACTAATACTGTGAAACCCTCAAGGACATAGTTCCTGTCTTTGTTTGCTCATTTGTATCCTTTTAAACGTCATCACTTGTTATGGTGACTATGGAGAAAGGAGTTAAAACAGCTTGCTTGTTATACATTACCCTTCCTACTACCAGTGAGATGCTTGCAGAGAAAGAATGCAGGTAATCTGGTCTAATTTCCTTGCTTGCAGAGCAAATAACTTGTATGTCTTTCTTAGCAATCACTTCCATAACTCTGGATGGACCAGAGAGTGCATATTCTAAAAGGGAAGGATGTGGGGGAGCCACATGGGATATTTCAGAGCCCTCTGCTTCACCTGTGCCTTTAAATTGCTTATAGGCTATAAATTATTGATAAAGCTTGATACTAAGTGTGAAAGGCAGAATAATGGTCTTCCAAAGATGTCTATGTTCTAAACATCAGAACTTGTTAGTATGTTAGTATATTACATGGAAAAGAGGCTATTAAGTTTGTAGAAGGAATCAAAATTGCTAATCAAAAGTCCTTGAGTTGGGGAGATTTTCCTGGTGGGTCCACTGTTATCACAAGGCTCCTTATAAGTGGAATATGGAGGCAAAAAAGTGAGAACCAGAAAGATGGGAATGTGAAAAGGATTCATTTTGTTTTTGTTGCCTTTGAAAGTGGAGGAATAGGGCTTTGAGCCAAGAAATGCAGGCAGTATCTAACAGCTGGAAAAGGATTCTCTCTTAGAACTTCCTAAAGGAACGCAGCCCTGTTGACATCTGGATTTTAGCTCAATGAGACCCATTTTGGACTTTTGACCTCTAGAGCTTTAATAAATTTGTCTTATCCATTAAGTTTGTGGTACTTTGTTATAGAAGCAATAGAAAACTAATACACAAGATAAGATCTCTGATTCTTGTAGTTCTGATTTGATAACCTGATCATTGTGTTTGTTCAGTAACTGAAACCTAAAACGGGTTCCCAGTAATTATTTTGGGAGATTGCTGAATGGTGGAGTATCATGTCACATGAGCTTAAAGGTTTTCAGTTTCCTCTGCATTTGGCGTCAGGAAATCATTTATGCTTATATCATAATATGGGAGAACAGTTTACAACTTTAAAAATTAGTCTCATTGGCTAATTGTTAGAGGGTAAATTTGAATATGTTAGCAGTCAACACAGCTCAATTTCATTTAGTAAGTATTAAGCAGTGTTTATTTGCGAGCCACTTTAGTAAATCCTATTGAATTTATAAAAAAGGAAAACTACAAGGTAAAAGAGTCTGTCTTCTATGAGCCTACTATCTGGTAGTAGATAAACAGATTATGTATGACAGAATGAGAAGCATTAAAATGTAGTTACAAAATACTCTGAAAACACTGAAGAAAAGTAATGGTCTTTGCTTGGGGGAAACAAGGAAGCCTTCATGAAGTGATTTTTGATGAATATATAATTAGTATAATTTGGAAAGACAGAGGAATAATCCCATGCTGAGTGGTATAGGGAAATTGAGGAAGACAGCAAAATTAAGCACAGCATTGAGGTGCTCAGTACAGGCCATAGATGAGAGGTGTCAAATAGTCTGGTTAGGTTGTAGATTGCAAAGCCAAGCCAAGCCAAGCCAAGACACAGTTCTGTGCTGGAAATAAAGTATGGATCAGAATGTGTTGTGCTTTGGATTCCATGCCAAGCAGGTGTATTTTATTTCCTATTAACAGTGGGGAGACCTTGAAGATGTTTGAACAAGGTACTGACTATAATCATATCTGGACCTAAAAGGATTCTTCAGGCAAGTGTATGTAAGAGATGTTCGAAGTCGATAGATTCTTTAGGTGGCTATTAAAAATTTCAAACAGGAATTCATAAGAGAATCTGTAAGTGTACTGGGTACTTCCATTAAAATGCTTCTGCGATATGCCATCTGGCATGCTGATTTTGTATATGCTCAGTTCTTCTGTGCATTCTCTTACCTGCCCTTTGTCAATATTGTATTTGCGGGGCCGGCTGGATAGCCCAGTGAAAAGGGTGCCGGCATACCACATGGGAGGCCCTGGGTTCGGTTCCCGGGGACCTCTCCTAGCGGGCAGACCGCCTTGAGAATGGCAAGTTGCCATGGGTGGGCCAGAGCCGCCGTGGGCAGGGCAAAAAGCTGCCACGGACAGGGCAAAGCCACCACAGGCAGGGCAGGTCGCCCGCGAATGGAGCGCAGCCAGCCACCCGCGAACTGAGAGCCGGCCGTGAATAGAAGCAGAAGCAGCCCACAAGCCGGGAAAGCCGCGCCTGCGCAGTGACCAGTCTCGATGCATCGCCGCAGCGGGGGGGAGGGGAGATATGTAATAAAATAAATAAATCTTTTAAAAAAATATTGTATTTGCAAGTCACATTACTTTCAAACTGTCCAATTAAATCCTGGAAATGCAATTTCAAAGATTCTAAATTCAGAGTCTAATGGATCATCATACTGTCATACTTGTGCTCACCAAGCATCCTGTGGAGGTATATGAACTTTTGTGACTTTAAAATATAAATTAACCAAAAGCCAAATATCTGCAACCATAAGGAACCAAGATCTTAATATCATAAGAATAACAAAACTGCTTTCTTTCACCAGAAAATACATCTCTTCATGATAAACAGCTCCATTAGAATAGGAAATATGCTATTTTCATATACTAATGGAGTTTGTACTTTTTCGGAAAACTAGCCCATTTCTTATGTTCCTAAGCATACTGTATCCAAATGCTTATTTATTGAAGTCTGGAATAGCAAAGCTAATACCAGCTAATATTTATGTGCTATACACTGTTCTAAGTATTTAAATACATAAAAACATTTCATGTTCACAGCAATTTTAGGAGATAGTATCATTAATCCAAATTGAAAGATGAGGAAATAAGAACAGAGGTAAGTTAAGCGACTTGTCCAAGGCCACAGAGCTAGTCAGTGGTTAAGCTGAGATTTGATCCCAAACATTGACCTCCAGAGTTCAAGTTTTTTACTACTCCATATTGCTTGTCAATAGAGTTTGAAAATTTATTTTAAGTGATATATGTGGAGGCACATAGTATTGGCAATATTTTCTGGCTTAACCTAGATACTGATCTGTACCCATCTCAACAGACTCATTTGATAGGAGCAGCAACCAGAAATAACAATGTGACCAGGAATAGAAGAGAAATATGGAGAAGGGAAAAGCATGTGGTCACTTTTGATATAAGTAATAAAACCTATCCTTTGGCAAAATAAAACTTTGGATAAACATAATTAATGCTATGAAATAAAATTTATGTTCCAAAATGAGTTTTGACGCATCAACTAAGGACCATTTATGCCATTTTTAGAGAGGAGGAAAATTGATCCTCAAATGGTTAAGTCATTAGTCCAAGGTCTGGTGATGTTAGTGGGCGATGAGGTATTCTGTCTGTTGCAATGTTTTGATAAATGAAACATGAAAAATAAAATGTATGTTTGTCTTGGAATTATATTATTTGTTGTTACTGCAAAAGAAATATTAGTCACTATTAGTCCTTTTTGATAAATTTTATTTTTATTTTATTAAAGTTACAAATACACCTATCTAAAACACAGAGAAGATACAAATATAAGAAGACTTAGAGAATAAGTATTGTGAAAACAGCTCTAAGCCAACCTTTCCTACTCCTCAGAAGTAACCAAACTATTTCAACTCCTTAAAAACCTATTTACTTTATTATTTATCTCCATATCTTTAAATAATATGCTTCTAGTGCAACTCTTTACTTTTCCAATTTTCAGTGTTTTGTATTGACCTCCAACTGTGGAAAATGATTCAGCTCAACCACACATAAAATTCCCATCTCCCATCCTCCCAACCCAGTTGTATCATGATTCAGGTTAGATAATATTCTGTGTTTATTTTGATAGGTGAATGTTCGTTACACTTTAGCCAAGTAGTATACATTGATTATATTTTTCAAGCAAATTTTATTTTCTATGGAGTAAATGATTAATGATAACTTGTTGGATATAAAATTTGAGTCTAAAAACCATTTTCTGTTAGAATCTGATTGCTATTGCTCCACCATCTTATAGCTTTTAGTGTATATGTTGAGAAGTTCAAAAGCATTCCAATACTTGATCCTTCATTTGCGACCTGATTTTGGCTTTGTTTTTGCTTTTTTCCCTCATTGGAGGCTTGTGAAATCTTTTGTCTGAAATTTTGCAGGGATATGCCTTGACAGGCATCTATTTTTCTTCATTATTCTTGACAAATGTTGGCTTGCTTTTAATTTGAAAATACACGTCTTTCAATTTTGATAAACTTTCTTGAATTATTTCTTTGTTCCTTTTTTACCACCTTAGATCTTGTGGTTTGTACCTCTAATTTTCTTATCTTTTCTAACATTCCATCATTTTGTTTTTTACTCTATTATCTGGGAAATTTCCTCATCTGTGGCTTCCAATTCTTACTGAGTTTTTCATTTTTTTCTAGCTTTTTCTTTTGAAGAATCCTTTTTAAAAAATATTTGATTATTCCTTTTTGCTTGTATCTTGTTCTTATTTCAGAGAACTAATTTCTTGTATCTCTGAAGATATTGAAAACTTTTTATGCCTTTTGTTTCTTTTTCAGCCCTGTTCCCTCCTATTTTTTCCTGTTTGTTTTTATTTATCTTTGTCTTTTATTTTAGAAGCTCTGATCTTTGCCTGTCTATTCACATTTAAGATGCAAGTTCTGAGTGTGTTGGTAATGTCTATTGGATTTACCATAGTATGACTTGGCTGGGGAATATGTATAGATATTTTCATCTGGGCTGATTCAATTTTTCAGAGAAGATTCTTCCAATCTTCTGCCTTGAGGTTGTAGCCTTGGCTGCCAACATATAGGGAGCAAAGTGCAGAAGAGAGATGAGTGTTCATAAATCCATCATGCATGCTTTTACTTTAAAGTTGTGTTTTCAGGATGATACCCTGCTCTCACCTGATTCTAGTCTAGGGGCCCTTGCTTTACCCACTGCAGAGAACATAACTCCTGTCTTCTGCTAGGATCTGGGAAGGGTAAGCAACTGATTATCATGAGAGATGATATCAGGGTGTTATAACTACTTTTTAGCAGTTTAATTTTTTTTTACCATTTATTCTGATTTGTTTCCATCTTCATCACCACTTCCAGAGGTACATGGTAGTACAAATGCCTGAGTGTTTGGGGGGTTTTGTACTGCAAATTAGTTTATTTCTTGGCTCATTTCACTGCTCACTTGAAGTTCAACTTATTTAGGTCTGCTGATTCATTATCACTTGTTCTGCTTTCCAGCTGTCAAAATTCAGCTATCACCTCGTTTCTGATTTCATTTGTCTTTGTATGGTTATGTCTTAAGTATATTTCCTTGCTTGTTTTCTATGTGGTAAATGTGTGTTTAATATGTCATCTTTAACTAGATATTCTTTTAGTTATTTATTTTTATCCATGAGATATGTGGGACAAAACTATAATATGATTTTCACTTGGCCAGGAACAAAGATATGAGGATAATCTGAATTCTGAGTCAGGTAAATAAAGGCAGTGGAAAACGAAATCTGGTTAAAAGGATTTAGAATGTGAAGAAGTACAGTATACTGTCAAGTTTATTGAGTACTGACATAATAAAGGTTGTTTGGCTTTGTAACACAATATTAAAATAGATAATTAGAAATATTTTTATAAAATTGAATTCAAATGAATTTAGTTTACATGATTTTATTATTCCTCTTTATGTAGTGATAAACTTAGTTTTTGTAAAACCAAGATTGGTAATCTCTCTCCTAAATCAATTTAAAATAAAGAAATGTCTCAGTCTAATTAGAAAAGATGAAGGAAGTATTAAAGTAGAAGAACTGAACTCAATGTTTATAGAAAATTATTGATTCATATTGGTAAAATAACTGAATAGATCGCATTGATATGTAAAATTGGACTAAGTATTTAATCATTTTGGAGATTTCCTAAGAAAGCAGTGCTTTCTGGAAACTAGCATATTATATGAGCTATTTACAAATCATTTGAACCCAGCAAGATTGTATATATTTTACTTTCTTTTAATTATATTTGTGACTTTTGGTATGTCAAATTTGAATGTGCATATCCTATTACATAAATATTGTGCCTTTTAAATGTTGGAATGTACAGCTTTGGCGATTTTACTTTTTAAAATATTATAAAATAATGTTGTGGAATGTGATGAAATTTTTGAAAAATTATCAGCAATAATAATTAAATCATCAAATTGTCTTGTTTTCCAGGGATGAAAGTCAAATATGTCTTTGAAGAACTCATTCACCTTTAGATAGATTGTTGGTTACTTATTTAACTCTTAAAGCAATTCATTCATTCAACAAACATTTCTGGAAATTATTAATATATGAGATACTGTCTTTGGTCCTATTGATACCAAAATGACATACAGCATTGCCTTTATGGAGCTTGGAATCTAAGAGAAATGTCATTGTTAATATTCTCCTTTGTCATAGATGATGTGTAGAAAAAGATATTTTCCTATGGGTTCGAGCTTCCAAGAGAAAGTTAAATTATAAGACAATCAACATGTTGAGAAAAGCATGTGGACTATGGAGCAATTCAAGCTTAAATTTAATTCCTGACTTTGGCACTGACTGACTAGGTTGGGTTTGGAATTATCATTTATTTTCCCAAGTCACCATTTCTATAGGCATAAGTATCCTACAAGCTTATTGTTAGGATTAAACGTAATAATATATTTGGAAACACCAGACATGTAATAAATGTTTAATAGTTTCCTTTTCATAGATTTTGGCATTTGTAGTATCTCAAATATAGCAAAAGCTTCTTGGATAAAGAATCATTACTCGAACATCAATAATTTTGATGAGAACATGGTAAATATTTTGGGAAAAAAGTTAGAACTAGAAGGAACTTTAGAAATGATCTAATCCATGTCCTTCATAAATCACCTATCTTAAAGTCACACAGCTAAATAGAGGCAAAGCCAGGTCAGGGCCCAAATTCCTCAGCTTCATGTTCTCCCACTCTTATAGTAAAAAAGACATGACAAATCTTTTTAAAATGCTGGTAGACTATAAATAAATAATTTAAAATGAAATAAAAATCTTTGGGCATTTCAATACTCTCCTAGATAATAGTTTCAATTTAGTGCCTGGCTCTGTCTTAGATGAGTTGAAAAATCTATGACATTGAGCTTTGGAGATTTCTGGTGCCTGAAAAGAATTTACCAGATGTTTGTGCCACCACTTCCTGGCTCTTTTGTGAAATTGTTACAGTTATTATTGGATGTTTACTAGCAGCACTGTATGTTGTTTAAGTCAAAAACAATCAACAGCACCAGAAAACAATTTCCAATATTATTTCACATGTCTCACAGATGACAGTCAGCCACTTTCAGAATTGTTCTCTTCTGTACTGTTTCTCTAATCTACTCCTCCTGAGAAGAAAAATTGTCTGGCTGCTTCTGTTCAAATAACCTTCATATACCTGAGTGAGGAGAAAAAACAATGAACTGAAGGAGCATATGCTTCCAATAGACTGGAAAGATTTGGAAAGCGATGGGGCACTACCTAACTGCAGCTTTTTCATGCCAGTCTTTATGCACAGGTGATGTGTTTTTGACTAAGAACTTTCCTTAATACACAGATATGGAATCTGCCAATTCTCATGAGAGTGTCTGAGTTATATAGTGTCTTATTAAAACAATCACAAAACAATTAAGCTTTTTTTTTTTTTTTAAAGATGGCACTATCATCTTTCCAATTTCCCAGGAAGGTGTTTGTGTAAACATTGCACCTAACTTTATACTATATTGAAGTTACTTGAAAAATATTCTGAGGCTATGTTGATCCAACAAGAGTGCTTACAAATTTGGACCTTCTCTGATGTTGCATTTAAGTGAAGCTAGGCAATATCCCTGCTCAGTCACCAAACCTCAAAGTGGACATAGTTTCATTGTGGACCCTGAATTACCTTGACAGGCCGTTAGATTTTAGGACCCCTCCTCCTTTTCTTTTTTTTGTTTTTTTTTTTTTGTTTTTAGGGAGTCAAAGAAAAGTAGCTTCCATTGTGCTAGTATCTAAATCACAGTGAAATACATGGTGGGGCAGTTTAAACACTTGGCCTTTAGTGCTAAATTCCATTCTCAGATTGCCTGCTGTAAAGCAGCCAGAAAATGCTGATTTATGGTAAGAATGAAGAAAAAGGTGGTCTCCCTGGGCCGATTTAGTTCTACAAAAGCCATGAAATTTCAGATATTTTAAAGATGAATTCTTGTTTTTTAGATGGATTTGTACCACTTTCAATGGAATTCTCTCATGCTTCAGATCTGTGGACAGTGGGAGCTTTGCTCCAGCTTTATTTCCTCGGGGTCCTTACTTTATCAGAAATGAATTATCCCTTTTTGATGCATATGCATTATATTATCCACAGTGTACTTCCTCTCTGGAATGACTTGAAATAAAAGCAATTATCCTATGGCTTCCCCTGTTCATTTCTCTCCTCGACTTTCTGCGTACAACTAATCAGATTGAAGCAGATATTAGCATTTTCTGCAGCAGAGGATGACCCAGCATAGCAACTCATTGAAAGGAGCATGACTGCTGCTCTCATGCTGCTGTCATTCTTTTGTCTGAACAGGAAATAAATGTGCGACCACTAATTCTCATAGGGAAGGTACTTTCAGACATTTTTTGTTGATGGTTAAAAAGCTCTAGATTACTGGCCTCTCAAAATGCAGACACTACTAGTCTCACTTCTGCTGCTGACATGTAGAATATATTGTACAACTAAAATGGGAAACCTTTTTGAATAATATGGAATGATAACAACCAAGGTTCATTGATTATGAAAACTAAGTGCTTATGGAGCTCTTTCTCCTTCATTGCTCAGACATATTTAGCCTTGTGCTGTAACGTACATTAATTGTTAGGTAGAAATTTCCTTGTACACCATGAATGGATCTGAGTAAGCTGGCTATTTGGAAAATAATTACAATACCATTGACTCTGACTCAGACCATAGGTGGGAGTGTGCCATAAAGCCCCTTATACCATGTCAAATATTAAATGAATTGCATCTAAAGGAAAGCCTTAATTATCTCCTTTCCACTTTGACATGTAGGGCTCACTAATTCCAGCACCAAGCCAAGTGTGTGCTGAAAACCTTGGATGCCAATATGCTACTTAGTTATTTGCATGGGAACACAAATAGCATGCAAGCAAACTCACACGAACCCCTTAAATATTTACTAAAAAACCCATTGAGAGCCAGGAACTATGCATCCATTTATTTATGATGTCTCTCTGTCTTTCAACTCTCTTAACAGACCAGGTCCTTCAGTTGACAAATAGTTTGTGGATATCTATTCTGAGTAAGGTATTTGTATTCTCATTTATTGTGAGAAGACTAAAACACAAAATGATGACAGTTTTTCCTGAATAAGTGTAGAATTCCAAACCCATGACCCCCACTCTTTCTTGCCCCATTATAGTCCATTCCTTTCCACTTCACCTTCGCCCCACCCTTGGCCAACCCCTACCCCATCTACTGGGCACCAGGGCCTCTCAGACTGATCAAGACAAAAACTTCTGTTGTGTGACCTTGAGCAAATCTAGTTCCGCCTCTCACAGCTCCAATTTTCTCAGGAAAATGAAGAACTCTAACAGAGTTAGGATTTACAGAAAATATACTTTTGTATCCTCCCAGTGTATAGAGGAAGCTATCTGTCAAGCTGCTCTGGTTGCAGCAGTTGTGGGGACCAAAGCCCCACCCAGCCCTTGGCTTCTTCTATAGACAAAGTAGACAAGAGAGTTTTTCCTCTAAACTAGGCAATTAGGAGCACAAGTTTTAATCAGGAACCAACTGTTCTATTTAGTTTCTTTCAGCTCTATTCTTTTTTTCTCTTCCTTAAATAAACAACTATAAAGTGAAAAATTAAAGTCAATTCAAATCTGTTATTGTGCTCACTTCGGTAGCACATATACTTAAATTCAACTCTGTCAGGATGTGGTGTTTATGCTCCTAAGAACCATCATGCTAAGGAAAATATTACAAGAAAAAGCACAGGCCATATTGACCAAAATGGGCTTAGGAGCATAGCACTTGCATTGGATTCCTGGGCCTGCTGTAGCAAATTAGCAAAAACTGGCTGGCTTAACACAAATTTCCTGTGTCACAGTTCTGGAAGTTAGAAGTCTGAAATCTAGGTGTTGGCAGGCCATCCCCCCTCTGAAGACTCTGGGAAGCCCTTACTTACCTTCCAGGCTTCTGGAGCTGGCCAGGAATTGGTGGTATTCTGTGGCTTTAGCTGCATCATCTATTCTCTGCCTCCATCTTCACATGGCTTCCTCCCTCTTTATCTGTGTCTGAGCCTCTCTACCCTTTCTCTTTAAAGACACCGGTCATTGGATTTAAGGCCCACTATTATCAATATGAGTTCATATTAACTTAACTAATTATACCGGCAAAAATCCTGTTTCTGTTCTGGGTGGACATGAATTTCTTTTGAATATATATATATATATATATAAAAGATAATTAGATTACACAAATGTTACACACAAAATATAGGGATTCCCATATGCCCCCCCCCACACTCTCCCACATAAACAACATCCTTTGTTAGTGTGGCACATTCATTGCAATTGATAAATCCATCTTGGGACATTGCCACTGAGCATGGACCATAGTTCACATTATGGTTTACACTCTCTCCCAGACAATTTTGCAGGTTATGGGAAGATATATAATGGTTTATATCTGTCATTGCAATGTCATTCAGGATGATTCCCAAGTCCCAAAAAAGCCCCCATATTATACCTGTTTTTCCCTCTCCCTGCCCACAGAGCCACCAGTGGCCACTGCCTCCACATCAATTTCTTCCATTGCTAAAATCACAATATGTCTATAACAGAATACCAGTAAGTCCACTCTAGTCCATAGTTCATTCCCCAATCCTGAGGATTCTGGGGTGGTGATGGACATGAATTTTTGAGAGTCATTTTTCCATCTAACATTAGGTTCAAAAACTTTGTCAGTGATACCTGGTGCAGAATGACTATGGCAGCTCCTCAAAAGTGGGGGTCAGCTCTGATGGTCCCTTCCTGACCCTACACATGAACATTAGCCAAACTGTCCACAGTTACTGAGTCAGTATGCACTAGGGTAATTATTATGGATGTGCTCCCACTTCCATCCATTTTGGACAATCTTGGGTCCATCCAGTGACATCAGAGTCCTCTGAGACCCTGAACACTAAGCTTCTTCCTTGCTCCCCAAATTTCATTTGCTAGCAGTCAGATCTAAATTCCTAGCAGTTAATAATAATAATGGCAATTAAAAGCCAGCATTAATAATATTGATTACTATGTACCAGGGATCATGCTGAGTTCTTTACAAGTATTACTTCATTTAATCTTCACCACAGCCTATGAAGTGTGGATTATTATTCTCCATTCAACAGAGCCCACGAGATGTTCAGCAATTTGTCCCAACTTCACACAGTAAACAAATGATTATCTTGGAGATTCCCATTATGATTTGCCTACTTTCTATTTGATACACTCTTAACCATTCACTAAAGTCTGTTACTTTCTGAGAGGAGTCCTAGAGAAACTTGAGGTGTAATCCAACACATTTGAAGTTACCTGTGTACCAACCACACTCACTCCTCACTTCCAGGTGCTACCAGCCAGATCAGATACCACTTCTTCTTAAACTAGATGTCCCATGTTTCTGCAATTGAGTTTAAGATCAATGGCCTCCATTGGTCACTGCTCCTGGCCTGCTTCACTTCACCCACAGAGCCACCTCATCTACTTGTTTGGTCAGTGTGGTGGTTTGAAAATGTATGTTTCCCAGAAAATCATGTTCTTAAAGCCAATCCATACCTGTGGATGAAAACCGATTGTAAGTAGGACGTTTTGATTAGGTTACTTCAGTTAATGTGTGGCCCAGGGCAGGTCTTAATTCTTTTTTTGGAGTCTTTTATAAGAGAATGAAATTCAGGCAGAGAAAGAGAGAGAAAGTCATGGAAGCAAGAAGCTGAAAGCAGATGCAGCCATGTACCTTGTCACATGACAGAGGAGTCCAAGACTGCCAGCAGCCAGTATTCAGGAAAAAAAATTCAGGTGATGCCATGATTTGGTCATTTTTCTCAGACTTGAAACTGTGAGCTTGTATGTCAATAAATTCCCACTATGAAAAGCCAGTTCATTTTATGGTATCTGCTTTCGGAAACCCAACAAACATAAAACAGTGAGCTTAGTGCCCACTGGTCCTGGGCTTAGTTCTCTGATCTATCAAGGAGTCAGGACCTGACTTTTCTCCTTCCACAGTCTTCCTCCAAAAGCCCTTGATTGTACCTGATCATGAATGTATCCTCAATAAACCTCCCTTATTTTTGAATATGAAGGCAATTTCTTTATATTCTTTACAGGCATAAATACTCTCCTATGTAATTTACCCCTGATGCTATAAATGGTTCAAGAATGCTCATGTTTCAATTAACATAGTACAAAGGTAATACTTTTTTCTCAAGAATCTCAAATGGCCAGATACATTCCTGTGGGTAGGTAAATTGTACATATGTATCTTCAAGTGAATTCAGGTCTTATGTCCTCATGATGGTGGCTTTTGTACTTTGAACAAACTTGCATTGAATTGTCCTTCCTATAGGAAATTCATTATCTTTGCTATTTCTGTTTTCAAAACCGGGACATCTACTGCCCTTCCACACTCAAAAAGATCGCTGTCGCAAGTAGAATAATGAGCATCATTGGGAAGATTTGGAAAAGACGGAAACAGTGTTGGGATTATTTTGTCATTGAAAGTACAAATGGTAGATCAAGGAGAATGAGTTAACCGATTTATATGCCTAACCGATCTTTAAGAAATAAAAGTTTTCAAGATTAAAAAAAAGTATGGTCCATTTTTCTTGGCAGTAGACCCTGTTTTCTGCAGCAGAACATAATGACATGACAGCTTTTCTGTCCTTTCTGAGCAGAAGACTTTACTGGCTTCAAATTATGCTCTCACGAACAAGTTGGATTTTTTCATTGCTATGATTCCCCTTCTTTCTATTAGGATCTGAGAGTTGAGAGAAAATCTTATTCTCAAGGTGGTTGTTTTGGTCACATTGCTCTAGTGCAGAACACAGCTCCTTTGAGGGGTAGTCAAAAATGAGAGCAGACAAGCTGTCCAAACAAATCCAAACAACAATTCAGTTGTTGGACAAAGGGGGCATGAATGAAATGTACAATCTGCACAAGGTACCCCTTCTCTCTAGTCTCCATTTCACACCTTCAAAATAGTTATTTGCTGAAAGTTAGGGGCAAAGGCACTTCAAAATAGTTATCTTCTGAAAATGTGGGACAGACATTTCCTTATTGTGATATACTGAAGGAAAAAAAAAACTGAGTGTCAGAATCTAATTGACAGAGAGAAATTGTTTTTACATTGCTGTTGTACTTTGACAGCCAACTTTTATGTTACTTAAAAGGAAATAGGAGGTGCATGTTTTTATGCTAAGGAAATGCATTATTTTCTTATTGTAAAGTTCATGATTTTGGGGACAAAAAGTAGCCTTTTGTAGTTCTGGAGCCTCCCTATTGCCTAACATCTAGGTGAGATTGATACAAATAACTGGCTTTTGGTTATGATTAAAAGTAAACCATATCAAGTATTCAAAAACAAGTCTTTATTAAAAGGAATCTTGGAGATCACACTGTAACCTTTTTATTTTACAGATGAATAAATAAATGGAAGCTTCTAGTGGTAAGTGGCTTACCGGAGGTCTCAGGCTGTTTAGAGGCATTGTCTATTCTCTCCCATATATGATTAAAAATATTTTCTCTGTGGACCTTCAAACATTTATGGAGACATGACTACTCAGAAATATATTTGCCTCCTGGAACTTACACATATCTGAGAGAAAAGGAGGGAGTGGAATTGTTGCCTTCCCTTCAGTAGAGAGGCCTGTGTCCTCCCCATTTCTGGACTCTGGGGAGGTCCATGGAGGCTCTAGTGATTCCTTGCAACAGGGGTTCATAAACTTTTTTGTTCCATGGACCCCTTTAACAGTCAGGTGAAAACCACGGACCCCTTACTAAGTCCACACTATACTATGTATTATTTAATAAATATATCATGCCTGCACCAACATGTCCCCACAAGAATAATGTTTTTATTGAATTTCATTTCAAGCTCATGGACCCCTTGTTAGGAACCCTTGCCCTAGAAGGACACTCAGGGTTTGGTTACAAAGAAGGTTAAGTCAATATCTCACATTTTTCTTGTCCTCCTACTATAGACCCTCAATTCATCACCCCACTGTCCTGGACCAGTATTCTGGGAAATGATATGGTCACCAGGCTTTTTCAGTGGAAAAGACAATCATATTGCTATTTGCATTTCAATATAAATATTGAAGATTCACTCAACTTCTTTCATTTTGTTCTTGAATATATTATGCCTTACCCTGAAAATCTGGTTTTAATAACATTAAAATTACTACTCATTTGCTTCAATTTAAAATATGCATAAAATAGTTTAAAATAGCACCACTAATATTACAACTAGCAATTTTTGAATGGAGTTTAAGGCTTCCTTGTAGTGTGTTTTTTTTAGTATAGAATAAATTCTATTAAGAATGTACAATTAAGTATTGTCATTTGGGATATTTTTTCCTCTCTGAAGTGGTTTGCTCTTAATATGGTGTACAGGTTTGGGTTCACTTGTTCAGTTTTGGTTTCAATTTTAGGGTATGCCTTATTGTTCATTTTGATTGGATTTTTAAATTTAATATGTAAAACTTTGATATAGACTTCAAAGCAGAACTATGTAAAAAGGCACAATTAGAAGTCTTACTTTTATCTGTGTCTCTGCCATATCCTTCCTCCAAAAGCAAATATCTGTATTTTTTATGTGTATGTTCATTTTCCTTCCTGTCCTTAATAAAGGTTCATGCATAATAACATTGTTATATATCTTGCTATTTTCACTTGATCATATATCCTGAAAATTATGCCATGTTTGTTTAAAGAGATCTTTCTCTTTCCTTTTTTTCCCTTCTGGCTGCATATTATTCTGTTATTTTGATGTATCAAAATTTATTTCACCTGTCTCCCAGTGATCAGCATTTGAAATATTTCCAATTTGGGGGCAGTACAGATAATGCTTCAATGAATAATCTTGCCTCAATATCATTTTATATTTACAGCATGTTTCTTTGGGATAGATTCGTAAATGTTAGTGACTGGATCAAAAGGGTGCATGCATCTGTAATATTGCTAGAAGTTGCCAAATACTCAATAGTGGAACTATTTTGTATTTTCACTACTAATATACAAGAGTGCATGTTTTATAATAGCTTCATCAACCTGGTATGTTGTCATTTAAAGAAATTTCCAATCTCATACATCAAAAATGGTATTTCATAGTTTCATTTTGATTTTTTGAAAATTATAAGTAAAGGTCAGCATTCTTTCACATTTAACTATTATTTAACACTTGTTTTGAAGGCAAGCTTTCTTTGTGATCAGAGAGTTGAAACTCTGAAAATAAAATTTCACAAGAATATAATCTTTTTTGGGAATTACTATCAATAGAATCTGATATTACAATAAATTTGTGGGGCATTAAATAAAGAAAAAGGCCATTTCCTTTATCACTGACAATTTCAGTTAATCTACTGATGCAGGGTATCAGTACTTGTCTTTTTCTTATTATAAAAGTAACATGTTCATTGACATTTGGCAAGTCTATAGAATAGGAGTAAAAACATTTACACCATCTAGAGGTGATGTATTTTTGAAATATTTCCTTTCAGTCTTTTTTCTATCTTTTGTAAGCATTATTGAGCTAATAATATTTTGTCTTTTTTATTGGTAGAATATTTCTAAGCATTTTTTTCATTGCCCAAAAACATAGATTTCAACCTAAGTTTTATATGATACATCATCAACCGAACATTGAGGGAGTTTTAATTTTTGCTCCTTTCTTAGGATTATAAATATCTTTGTACATAATTTTTTTCTTTATCCAGGTCTACCAAAATAAATATTGCAAAACTGTTTTCCAAAAGGTTTGTGATTATTTTTACTTCTCATAGAAGAATATAAAAGGTTCCATCTGTCAATACCCTTTTCTGCACTGAGCTTCGTAATCTTTTTTCATCTTTACTTTTATGATTGGTAGAAATGGTATCTGATTATTATTTCATTCTTTATGTCCTTGACTTTCTGTGAGTAAAACAGGTTTTCAAATGTCTATGAGTCATTTGTATTTGCTCTTTAGTAAATTGTTTATGCTTTGGAACATTATCTTTTGGGACCTGAGTTTTTAATATTATTTACTTTTATAAGTAAAATCAATAAGATGAATAGTGATCCTTGGTCTGCATACTTATTTATTTCTAGTTTTTCTCTTTGTCTTAATTTTCTTGTTTTTATATATGTAAATGTTTCCTTTTTTTGTGAGGATTTGGCAACAGCAACTCATAGGTAATGAGATGTTAAGGATTGCCCTTTTAAATCAAATGAAGTACCTTCTAAACTAAATAATACATATTTGATGAGTTTATTTTGAAAGCGATTTTCTCTCTTTTTTCCTTGATATCTCTATATGCATATAGGGCTAAATGTAAGTGATTCCTTCTTGGCTTCCAATTGAATCTTTTCCCTACCACATAGTTTTCTGTTATTTCCATGCTGGTAGATATCTACATATTTTGAAAAGAAAATTCCCTAGGGAAAAATTTATTCATCCTTTATGACTAACTTTGCTCAAGGAAAAACATCTATATCAATTATGCTCTGTCTCATCTATCATGTGAATTCTCTTTTTAAGGAAGTGTCATGGCCAATGGAACTTCCCACTGATGATTGGTGTTGATGACCTAGAAAGATAAAACTAAACTTCCATTTTCATATTAACTGTTTATAAATTAACTGTAAAGTGGTATCACCTTTCTAAAACCACAGACACCAGAGTCATATCTTTTGGATCATTCTTGTTTCATAAAACAATGGATGCTTCTACGTCCTAAAGTAATTCTACTATAGCACACAAGAAAAGCTAAGTTAAACTTGAAGTACATGAAGCCATCATCATCATCACTCTTTAGGGACAAAATCACATTTGGAAATACTTTGAAGATCCCTGTTATATAACTCTGAAATAAATAACATGGCATCAATATTGGTAGGACAAAAATGATAACAACAGACAGATGGCAACCAATTAGAGCAATTAACTTGTGGTCTGTGTCCCACCTTCATTCTCCACCACTTGCTCCATGAATTCCTACAATCTTTGGAAATGTGCCTGGGACTCAGGCTCCTCTATGGACAGTTGGGATAATGGATTTGGGTCAGTTATTGCAAATGGATTTGGAGAGAAAAAGTGTGTCACTCTTCATCTGTCATCCAAAGTAATCTATTCTTTTCAGGATAACTATATAATTTAAAATACAATCTAGGAAATTTTTTTTCTAGAGTAAAAGAATTAAAATAATTAAGTTCTAAAATTTTTGAAATTTCTATTTATTGATAAATAAGTTTTACTAATTTGTACCTCTATAAAATAGTTCAATTAAAAAGACATTGCCAAATACATTTTTCTAAAAAGGAAAATGTAATATATAACCATAACCTTGCACATTTAAAAAAAAACATTTCATGAATAGTTTATCATTAAAAAACATAAAAATAATTATTCTTGGTATATATTCACATACTTTATTTAGTTTCCATATTTCTAATACTGAGTCAATGGTATTTTTCCGAAGAATGTATTTTTTTCAAAAAAGTAATTTTCCATTAAAAAACACACAAAATTGCCTGAAATGTTTTTTATAGCTGCATTTTATGGTTAATAAATTTTGAAATTGTTGGCATCTTCCACTGAATTTTTTTCTGTAAAACATAATTTTTAAATTCAGGTGGTTTATTTGCTCTATAGGACTGAAGATAGCTGGTAAATTCAGAGAAAATTCTATGATATTTAATTTATGTTCTGTATTATTTTTTGTATTGAAATATGTATTATTTGGGAAATTTTTGCAAGATAAAGCTTGTCAAACTTGTCAAATAAAATGTCTTTGATTAAGAGTCTTTTTAATGTTCATCAATTGAATTTAATTCAGGTAACAAATGCACATTTAGCTAATTAAGAATTTCCACCAAAAGATTAGTCCCACAATTTGAGATATTGAAAATATAGAAATTTGGAGGAGATTCCATTTGTTGAATAATTTGACTAAATATTTCTAACTGATTTTGAATAAAATATAACCAAAATATAGAGGACTTAGTCACATGCACACACAAATTTATGCAATTATAGGGTACTAAGGATGATTTAAAAATTAGTTATTCAAAGTCTCAAGCTTTCTAAATACCAGGTGATTATAGACAGCCAAAAGAGAAAGAATGTATTACCATACTGAAGTTTTTTTTTTTAATTCAATATCAGTTTCATCACATGCAAAAAATGTAGGTCAATTACTCTGTGTGTGTATACATTTTGAGAACTGCACTTCTATTTCAATTTGGAGAATATCACAGGCTTTTGGATGCAATCATGATATATATATTCCCTGCAACAAATTCTGAGAACATTTCTGTTCTATAGTCTTAATTGATTAAAAGCATGGCTTATATCATGAGACTTAACACAGAGTTCTACCAAAATTTGTGTTCATATTATCACCAGAGAACAAGTAATTTTACCTTAATGTCAAATATTTAAACTGAATTTACAATGATACATATGCAATGATATTAGAATATTTCACCCTTGACAGAATGAGTTTCAAAATCTTTACTTTGATTCCATGAATTGAATGAAAAAAGTTGAACTATTATTGGAATTAACATGATTTTCTGGCTTGAGGCATCAAATTTCAATGGTATATAATACTGGCATTCTTTAACTCATTGCAAAGTTCTTCTCTAAAGAAACCAACACAAGCAAACTTCAAAGCATGTTCTCTCTTTCCCCCTCGATGAGCAACCCTACCTTTTTACATCATTTTTGTCATTTCAGTTGTCTTCAATTCATAGGTGAAATAACAGGAAGATTAGGCCTTGGCCACACAGTTGAAAAAATTGCATTCTATACTGGTTTGAGCCATATCTAAGGTTATGCCCTATAAAAGGCACCCAATCTAGGTGACAATACAACCCTTGTTCCACTCTCCAAGTCTTGGAGTCCTGTAGGGGTTGCCTCACCCTGAAAAATGGGTGAAATTTAAATCAGCACAAATTCATGGACTACTTGTCAACGATGTATCAACAGTTGACACCCTGCTCAATGGGACCTTTTGCTAATTCACATAAAGGTTTCCTGTGGACTAGGTGCTGCTGTCATCATAACAGTAAAGGAATTAATCTACTATCCAAATCATTGCCATCTAGCTCTCAACACGCTACATTTTCAGAAAACTTTCATTAATTTCAATTTCATTTGGATAGAGAAGCCATTCTAGAGCACTAACCTCTTAAAGTTTAGCCACAGCTCCCCTAAAATGTGGCATTTTAAGGGCTTGTATATGTCACTATGTAAAGTTTGCTCAGTTTCTTTCTGAGTGTGCTTCCATATGACTAGTTATCAGGGAGTACGGTAGGAAAATCTTTGCTTCTAACTTTACGGTAGGTCAAAAGAGACACTAGTTTGAAGAGATATGTGGGTTTTCCAAATATAACATTTTTGGACAGTTTGAATCCTGTAAAATTATAGGGAATTGAATAAACATGAAATCATCATCAGCTTTTAAATAAACCGATTAGTTAATTCATAGAAATGACCTTTCCCAGGCATCTCTCCTAACTCATCATTTGACATAAGCTATAGTCTACAAATGAAATTCTGGATAGGTGAAGACAAAGAGCTTCTCTCTTGTTCTTTGGACAACATATCATTTGTTCTTTTGCAGTTTATAGAGATAAGACTGCATAACAGCTAAAGATAAATCAGGTATGAAGAATTAAGCTCTCGACTGACTTTCATAAATTTAAAAAAGCCTTTTATCTATAGAAGTCAAAAGCTTAAAAAATATGCATACTGAATTCTCCAAAATGGTGTGAACAGCTTGACATAACTGTATATCACTAATCTGATAAAAACAGAGTGTGGTACAAAATCAACTTAATGTAACCTCTTTACACAAAACATGCATGATTAGGGCATGATAGCTTTCATTTTATTCATGTTTTTTACTCTCTTTTGCTCATGCAAGACAAAATTCTTGAGTTATTTATCACTCCCTTATTATTTGTGGTAGAGTCATCTTCATTCTGCAAAATAATAATAAAAAACTCCATATGAGTTGAAATGGGATATGAGAACCCACCAGATGTAGCTCTGTCTTTCACATGAAAATAAACCAAATGATTTCCTTAATCAATCAGAATGAATAATGTTGATGGGCTTGGCATTGACTAAATCAGGGCTGCCGGCTCTAGCTACCCTGTTTGATTTCCTCTTTCCAACTAGACTAAAAAATGCTTTCCCTCCTTCACACTGGACAACTTTATTTTCACACGTTCAATTTAACAAAGCTCAAAAGGAATTCTAAAAGCTTTGCCTGTCTCATAAAATGTTTACCAGATATCTCTAAGGACAGCAGCTGCACCACAATGCTTCATAATAAGGAGAAATAAAGTGGCTGAGTAAACTCTACTGACGAGCATAAACAATGATATTGGTGGAAGGTTGTTTATAGCTAGTCATGGTATAAGGTCGCATTTTCCAGCAATTTTGTTTAAAACTTAATTTAAACAACTGCCTGCTATAGAAAATCCTGGACAACTGTAAGGCTGCTTTTGTTTAAATCAGCTTTGAAAGTGTAGTTGAGTCAGTGACACCCTTTTCCTTTCTATTTTTAGTAGGGGCTCAGATGCCTGGTTAACAGGTCTATTTTTTGAGTTTCAATGTGTATTTCCACTTTTATCACTATAATGACCGAGCATAAGCACATTAACAAAAGGGAGCTTTTTGCCAGCTCTCTTGTTTATAAAATAACCAACAAAGCAAGACATTCAGGGAATGTATAGTAGATCTAATATGCTAAGACTTGTTCTTGTGTTGTTTTAAGAACATAAATATATCCCAGTTCTAAATGATTTACATATATTAGCTTATTAAAGATAAGCAAACTGTAGTACAGAGATTTCAGTACCTTGAGCAAGGTCACATTTTGTAAATGGTGGAGACAGATTCCAAACTCAGCCATGTCTGATGACAGAACCGGTGGTCTTGACGAGTACCCCATGTTGCCTCCTGAAATCAGTTTTTATTTTCTTTGCTTGATCTTCGCGAAATATTTCTTTCTACATTTTCTGAAGTTTCCTTGGTCTCAAAACTTTCTCAAAACTATTCTAAGCTTTGGATCTGGGTTCATGATTCTGGATTCATTGGTGGTATAGGGCAGTAGGCGGGAGAGCAGGACATCATAGACAAAAGAATGTCCAGTGGTTGCCTCCTTGAATTCTTTAGGAGAGGAAGGAAATTAGGTCCGTTTTTTTCTTCTTCTTAGATGCTGCCATTTAAGCCATACTTTGGTATTTCTATGGTGGCCCACAGAAGTAAATGGTGGTTTACATCACCTTAAACCACGTTTCAGTCATAGCAGTTATTATTCAACAGAGCAGCTTTCATTCTATTATGACAAATCAGTGCCCAAGAATTTACTAGTGGGTGAAGGGTCTTCCCTGAATATAAAGCAGAATGTGTCCACGTAAAAAGTACAAATCCTAGAAGGTGGTGAGTCATTGCCACCTGGTGGTTAAAGCAATTTAACCTTCTATGTCAATAGAGAAATCAGCAATGGCTCAGTTGGCTAGTTAATGCAATTTTACTGACTTTTGGCAAAGGAGACACTTATTTAGTGACAGATGGTTTTAAATGTGAAATAGATTAAATCTGTACCCAAAATTCATTTCTGTCTCTGCATTCTCACACTCTCTGATTTTCCCCTTCTTCCTGCTCTACTTTTGTAGAATTGGAAAACTACCTTACCAAAGCTCCAGATTCATGACTTCATACACTGAAGTTCATTCTGAGATAGGCTTCAGCTACATATATCTTGATTGCCCTGAAGACACAGCCATAAAATATTCAAGGCCATTTTTCAAAGACTTGTGGTCTCTGTAGACCTTCAAAATCTTTATATATGTATATATATATACATATGTATATATGTGCATATATGTGTATGTTTGTATATGTAAATCTATGCTATATAATATATGCACATATATATGATAAAGTTTCTAACTATGCTCTAAATATAATTATTTGGTATTGTCTTCATGTGTCAGAAGCTAGGTGTATGATTTGGGGTCCAGAACTAAAAGAATGGTATAGCAAATATCTAACTCTACAACAATGATTTCAATAATGACTGGTTCATGACATTAAATAGGACAATGAAGGTGAGGAGAACAAAAGAAAAATTTCTAAAATGGCTTTACATCCATTGTAGTCCCTCTGATTTCATTTAATAGCAAGACAATTGTATGTAGAAAAAAATCATGATGCTTCAGAAAAAGACGTACTGTTCTACAAATGCAATAATAGATTAATGAAGTTGATATTCTAGTTACTTCTCAAAGTTTTTGCCCCAAGGCAACAATAGAGTGCCAGCTAAAGCCACACACATATTATTAGCAATCCATGTTCTTCTTTCCTTAGCAATTTTATGTCTCCGTAGTTTCAGGAACATCATGGAAAATCATGTGTCCCAAATGACAGTTTCTCTTTTCAGATACGGCAATAACTTTGTTCATATTCCCCTCGTTTCATGATGAAATGCTTTCTTGGGAAAGGTTCAGTAGTTTTTATTCTGTACAGTGTGGGGTACCTAGTATTAACCACTGTTCCTTTTTCTTTTCCTTCTAGCAATGAGAGAAGTGATCTGGTGAAAGCATTTACAGTAAATAAACTTATAAAAGTGAAACCACAGAAAAGTATACCACATTATCAATTATTATTAGACAGCCACGGAAGCAAGCCCCGTACCATTGAGCTGACCCATTCTGATGATCCATTTTAGAGCTCATACTTGTCTCCTAACCTTGGGCTGTGATTTCACCACCAGAATATACATGTATTTTTTTCTAGCCGTATAATCATGCATAAAAATACAACAAAAGGGGGTTGGTTAAACACCCCTCTCCCTGTTTGTCAGCAGTACATCTCATTGTACAGTTTATATCTACAGGATCCCATAAAGACCGCTATGCATCAGGAGGAAAATATACTTTCTAACATTCAAAGTCAATGATGCAGATAATAGGAACCAGCATCCTCAGTGTGGGATACGCACTGTCCTCAGTCCCTGGCCCAGATGTTGGTAACAACCAATAAACTGTATTATACACATATATTTTAAAAAGCAGCTTGAAGAAATGGCCTGCTTAGCTAGATTTATTAGGAGAGATCTTTAATA
>PVKH010002740.1:0-17643 GCA_004027955.1 Chaetophractus vellerosus
GAGGTGGGGGGAGGGTTGGGGGAGGTGGGGCACAACAGAGTCACCCCGCAGCCGCCCCACGCCGTGCAGTGTTCCAGCAGAGACTAGTGGGCATTTCAAATGGTTTATGCCAGTCTGTGTCCTGCCTCAGTGTCCCTATGTCCCAGTCGAGGAGGAAAGGCCGGAGGCCGCGTGGGGTAGGGGTTGTGGGCAGGACGAAGCAGATCTGGGGAGCTTCCCCTCGCCTGAGCTGAGTTGGAGCAGGCACCCAGGCCCCTGCACCAGCCAGCCTGTGCGTCTCTTTAGCTTTTGTAACTTCCCCATGTTTGCCACCTCTTACGTCACCTCCGGCCTCTTTCCACACACTGATTATCACTAAGCCCTGCTACGTTCCTGTCTTGGGAAGAGGCTGTCGGACAGAGCCAGGACACAGGTGGTCACCAAGCGGTCCCCAGGGCACCTGTGCCGGCATCCCCAGGTCGTGGAGTGGGTCGTTGGGGGTGCTGAACTCGCACCCACGCGGCTGGCCCCCTAGCTCACGCTGGGTTCTGAGCACTGTGTCTTGGGAATCCTGGGGCTTGTGTTCCCAAGCATCTGAGAGATAAAAAGAATAAGCCTGGGTCTTTTCAGATTGTGTTAAGAATGTCCTTCTGGGATAAAAATGGAGAGATTTCCCTTTTTGAGTTAGTTTCTGTTCAGCCCGCACTAATATCACGGAGTGGAAGCCTCCTTAGCGAATTTCAAAAACCCTGCAGTCCGAACTGCCACTTAGACTGCGCAGAGGAAATCGAGTTATTTATAGCTGCAAAACTTTTTAAGTGCAGTGGATTGAGTACTACCTGATCAGAGGAGGTCCTTAGCCAGCCTACTGCATTGTGGGCCAAATGTGCCAGTGTGTCTGCTCCTCAAAAGGCAATGTTCTAGAGGAATTTCTTATCCCTGAAAAATCGGGCTAAGTGACTCAGCAGAGGAGTGCTGTTTATAACTAGTTACTCATGGCAGGGCTTCCAGAATATTCCCATTTAAACATATTGCTCTTGGAGCCCGAGTTCATAATGTCCAGATTAGTAGCCTGTTACCCAGTCGGTAAGCCCCTTACATCCCTCTCTAGGTTAGACATGGGATGTGGCAAAGACAGATTTTTATTGTCCTACTGTTTTCTCTCTGGATCACCCAGATTTTAGTTTGTTTTTAAAATAAACATTTTCGTGGAGTGAATGTGTAAGAACTTTCATTGTTGAGACTGTCTAGATAAAATTAAATAGCTTTTTTCTCCCAAGTTAAAGGAAGCATTATTTTGCCGGCATCCAAGATTAGGTCATAAGCGGTCTTCAAAACTGCTGGATGTTTGATTACTGGCCACTATTATGATCCCCACCCCCCACCCCCCAGGCCAAATTCCAAAATAAATAAGTGAGAAAACAAACGAGGATTCTGAGACACATCCATTCATTTTGGAGAGAACCAGTGTTTCAAGTGCTGTCTCCTTAATACTATAACTTGGCAACTTTAAACACTAAATAGTTTTGGTTTGAATCAAAAGCACTTTGTACTGGAGCAGTGATTTATCTTAAATTATTCTAATGAAAATTCACTTTTAATTTTAATCAAACTTTCATTTGTGTGTTGGTGTAATAGAGATTTTCAAAGCAACGCCACCTGTGATCCTCTTATCTCTGTTTATTACATGTGGCAAGGTGGATGTGTAATTTTCCTGGGGCAAGAGGATGAGGAGTGGGCCTTGACAGTGGGCTGGGAAGTCCCACTTGCCCCATCCCAGCCTCCCCAGTGGCCCTGTCTCCCGCTGCCCTGCTGGGTGGGTGCCTCCGTGTGCTGGCCTTCTCTGTGCTTCATCTGACCTGACTTTATCCTGCTGGGCTGGGCTATTGTAGAAGAAGGAGTGAAAACAGCTATCACTTCCTTTATTTCTGTCCAGTTTGCAATGAAGAAGAGACAGACTCAGAGAGGTTCGGTGACTTTCCCAGGTCCCCACAGACAGTAGGCAGTGTCAGAGCTGGTGCTGACAGTCAGCTCTCACCACCGTATACAGTGCTTTGGGCAAGGTCTGCTGGAAAGTCCAGCAAGCAGCTCTGTCACTGTCATTGCTTATCAGGTTATCTTTGAGGTCCTGGGGTCTCACGAGCCAAATATTGGGGCTAAAGGATTTATTTTTACCACGTGGCCTCTTAGGACACAAGTACATGTATCTGAGTGCGTATTGAGAAGTCTTCATTTTGTCAAGCTTTTTATTTTCTATACCTGGTCATTTTCAAACTAGAGAACATGCAGTGACCTTTATTTTTCTATATAAGGAAAAGAATAGTAGGAATGAAATGGCTGCAGGAATTTCTATTTTACCCTTTTTCTTACTATACTACCTTTTTAACTATTATTTCTGTCAACATATACCTAGGAACTGGGGAGCCGATGTACCTCAGTGATTGAGTGCCTGCTTCCCACGTACGAGGGCCCAGGTTCAATCCCCGGTACCTCCTCAAAACACAAACAAAAACGTATCTAGGAACTGCTGCATTAGGCCCCTTTTTCTCTGTGTTGCCGTAGCTCTTCCCTGGGTCTCCTCTAAATAGTCAAGCTCGTTGAGGACGGATATGTTGGCGCCCCTTCCCTTTATAGCTGGTTCTAGGGGTACCTTTGGAATGGAGGAAGGGGAGACAAAAGCTGTAGACTGCCTCAGGCTTGCTTTGAGAAGCAACAGCTGAAATGTTTTCTGACACTTTAAAGATGTGGGGTTTGCAGGAGAGATCCTGCGCAGAGCAGGTGAAGGTGGAGGGTGGGGCCTCAGATGTGCTCACCGGGGTGAAGCCTGTCACCTGGCAAGGTGCTGTCCCCCAGGTGAGGCGGGGGCCTAGTTCACCTGTCAGCCACCTGCGTCCACCAGTGGTGGTCACTGCTCCTGATTGGATTCCCAACTTCTTGAGGCTGTTGAAGGAAGAATGAAAATTCACTCACTTCTGAAAGAAATGTAAAATATCTTAGCAGCAAAAATAGAAATTCATTTGCATGGAAGATACTGTGCGTGATTTTTATTCATTACTATCCATATGGGTAGTTGCTATGCCAAAAATTGTTGTGTGTGAAGTTTGAATAGGTAATTGTTATTGGTCATTGCACTTCATAAAGCAACTTCAATAATTTTGTTTCTGATTAATACAGATTTATGTTTTTCTGTTTTTTTTTAGTATCTAAGTTACTTTTAAGAGGTTCATTATTCTAAAAGCAAAGTCAGGGGAAATCTCCCCATTCCAAGTAACTCACTCCGGTATAGAGATGGAGAATTTCAGAGAAGAAAGCGTAGCCCCTTGTGTAGCCCAAAGCCCCCGTTGAGAGCCGCTGCCCCAGAGCACCCTCCTCCAGGGGCAGTCATGACCGCCACGAGCCTGCTGCCTCGGCTGGCTTTAGGGAACGTCATGTGACTGCCTAAAGGAGGGTGTTGAGAAGACCAGTGTTGCTTTTGGGCCCGCAGTAGAATGCACCCGTGGACACAGGTAGCAGCTCGCTGGCCCGGCTTCCGCGGCGCGCCACCCACCCCGCTCGCCTGCTTTGAGTAGCGAGCTATTTTTAGCATCTACTGAACATGAGGGGTTGGGGGTTTACATAGAGAACAAAAGTTGGTGGCTGTTGCTACTTCCTGCAGCAAAGACGCCTCAGGAAATGGAAAGGGACCCTGTGTCATTGCCTCACAGTCATCTACTCTGGGCGTGCACTTCAGGACACCGGCGAGGGACTGTGTATATGTTCCCATTCCAGGACTCTAATAAGGGGCTGTCCGGGATTTCGGAGTTGCCCCCACCTGAAGCTCTGGTTCCTTCATCACTCTGGGAACAAATCACAAGTGGCCAGGGGCATCGCCCCTGCTCGTTTCTAAACAGAATTTGTTCTTTATAGCCACGTAGGCTTCAACTGTGTAATAATGCTGTTACATTCTCACGAATGAACTTTAAATGCATACTTAAAACTTTTCCAAAAAGGGTACAAGTTATAATTTTAATGTATCATGTGGCCTGAAAAAAAAATCCTACGTTTTCAGTTTTGTTTGATTCTAAAACCCGCAGGCAATTCTAGCACATACCTAATGTTAAAACTTCTTCCTATCTGTGTCCTCCTTTACAGCTGACAAACCCTGTCTTTCTCTGAACAGCCCCTGGTGGCGTCAGTTCCGTTTTACATCCGAGGAAACAGGGAGTCCCTGCAGTCTCCTTCCTTGAGGGCAGAGCTGCTGTCCAGGCGTCCTCCTGGGGGTGGACAGCCTCACAGCCTCCCAGCACCACTGGGCTTTGCACTTGTGATTTGCACATTAATGAAGCAGCCACTTTCCCCTTTCAGAGTTGTTGAACAACTGGGGAGCCTTTTAAGACAGACCCCAGGGCTTTCTCACCCGGGGTGGAGTAAGTGGCAGAACAGACCTCTGTCCCACTTCTCAAGAATTGCAGGAGCGTGACTCATAAATCCCTTCTAGCTTCCGTGTAGAATTCTGGACCCCCTGGTGTTCCTACAGCTGAAAAGCAGATTGAGAACTTGTTCTGTTTCCACAAGTGGGGGCCCTGGGAAGTAGAATTCCAGGCTGTGTTTGAATCCAGGAGAGCCTTTTGAAATGTGTGAGTGACCAGGACTCCCCGCAGTATTTGGGGACTTTAAGAGCTCTGTTGGGTTCTCCCCCTTCTCTCCTTGACAAGCGGACAAGCCCAGGAGTTTTGTTCTGAATATTAACCAACGGTGTCTTCTTTGAAGAGCGCTGTTAGGGCTCTCCGGGTAAATGGGTAGGAGCTAGTAGACCACAGGCTGCTGGAATTGGGGTTCAGGGGGGAAAGGCTAGTGTGGCTGTCCTGCCCTTGGGCAGTAGCTCCCAGAGTTTGAACAGCCTTCCCCACAGGTGGAGCATAGGTAAGCTGGAACCCAGGTGTGTGGGTACAGGTAGGCATGTGCCTGGCCGGGAGGACAGGGGAGCCGGGAGCTGCTCCCCTCAGCGTGCCCCCCATGTCCTGGGCCCTAACGTCTTCTAGCTGCACTTGGCCTCAGTCCCTGCCAAGTGGAGCTGTCCCGAGGACTCCGACGCTGGTCGCGCCAGCCACCTGACCCTGCCCTTCTGGAGCCTGGAGGCTTGCTGGCCCCGAGTGGAGCAGCACCGAGGCCGCCTTTGTGGCTGCCCCGAGGGAATCCACTTCCCTGTGCAGTCAAGTTGGGGCAGAGCCGACTGGGGCTCTCTGCCTCGCAGCCGTCCCTGGTCCACACCGTGACCTCTGTGGCTCTCGGGCTGCGTGGCTGCCTGCGCCGCCCGGAGGGAGCTTCAGTGGACGGGGCGTCCATTTGATGGCAGTCTCCCCGACAGCACGTGTGCCCTGGGAGCCCGGCGGATGGGACCCCTGGCCTGCAGAGTCTGCAGACCCCGGCCCTCTTGGTAACCATCCGTTTGGGAGACCCTGGGAGGGCCAGGCGTCTGCTTGCTCCGGTGTTTTAAGCATACCATCACCGTGAATATCACCTGAGTGTCAGGATGCCACCATATGTATAAATCTTAAACTGCAAGAGTAAAACTTTGGAGGCAAGGGTTCTGAGTTTTAGAATTACTGTCATGAGACAGCTTTGGGAATAAACGGACTCTTTTCTTCCAAACACTCCACCCTCACAAATGCCTCCTTTAAAACCTAGAGACCCTAAAACTCAGTTTATGGGATTCTGGGCCGGGACGGTAGGAGACAGGGGGGTGCGGGGCTGTGTACCCCGGTAGGGGGAGGTGGGACTCTGGCTTTGCTTCCGAGAGGTGGGAGAGAGGCAGGTGGCCACAAGGGGCACACCGGGCCTGGCCAGGTCGGCTCCTCTCTGGACTCCAGGGCACTGGCAGCTGCAGGGACACCGCAGGGAGAATGGAAAGGGGAGGTCAATAGGGGAAGCGGTTTCTAGCAGTAACAAGCATGGTTTTTGTTTCTTGGGCTCCTTGATTTTCTTTCTCTCTCTTTTTCTTCATTTTGCTATTTATTATGAAAAATGTCAGACATACCCAGAAGTACCTAGGAAAATCGAAAGCAGAGGTTCTCAACCTTTAGTGGGCATCAGAATTCTCCTGGAGGGCCCCACCCCAGAGCTTCTGATTCTGCAGTTCAGGGCTGGGGAGGTGGGGGGGGGGGCAGCACGGAGAGGCTGTATTTCTGGCAAGTTCCCTGCTGCTGCTGCTGCTAGGGACGGGCAGGAATCCCGCTATGGGCCCATCACCCAGCTTCAGCAGTTATCAACCTGTGCGATTCACATGCCTCTCACTCCCCCCACCCAGGCTGTCTTAAGGCAAATTTGAGAGAGGTCCTATCACTTCATCCTTAAATATTTCAGAATGTATCTCAAAAGGGATGGTGTGGGCAGAGGAGGGAGGATTGGGGTCCAGAGCTCCCACCTTTTCCAAAGCACTTGAATGGGATGAAGGGAAGAGCTGTGCCCTGGGGGCTCCTGGAGGGAAGGGAAGAAAGCGGACCCCTGTGGCCTTGGGGGGCCGTGAGAGTCCCTGCTGCCCTGTCTGCAGTGTAGTCAGCGGAGGAGCCACAAGCAGCTGAGGACTGACTGCGCTGGCAAGCCGCCTGTGAGTCCGTGTCATCTCTCTACACTTTTCATCACAGCCCATGCAGTTGTACGTTGTGTCCTCCATCCCTGCAGCCCTGCCAGCTTGGTTCAGCTACTCTCATCCTTGCAGTTGGGAGCTAGAAGGGCGTTACTGTGGAGGTACACCCCAACCCTGGGGACCCGGGGACCCACGGGCCTCGAGCTACGCAGGTGTCCACGAGCACCCTGTGTGGGAGCCGCTGGAGTTGGGGTATGCATGATTCTTCTCCAAGGTTCCTCTGGCTCCGGGAACCCCAGGGGTTCCACTTGGGACCCTCTGGCCTCACCGCGCGCCTGGCAGCGTAACCCTGGCGGCTGCTCCGCCGGCCCGGTCTGCTCCTGTTCTTGGGGCCCCAGGCAGCCTCTAGACTCACCTCCTGGGCTCCACATTGCCGCCTCCCCAGGCCCCCACTCCATGTCTCCTCCCCACATTTCAGCCCCTGAAATCCCTAAGTGGTTCCTCATTCCTTCATGATAAGGCTCTAGATAAGAGGCCTCCAGACTTCTCCTTGCCACCCGCACAGTCCTCTCCTCCTTGCTCTTCAGAGTCCGGCTTGGGGCTTGGGCCCCCCAGAAAACCTTCCTTAATTCTGGAATCAGATCGGGCCACCTTCTCCAAAGCGGCCCACTGCCCACCTTTCTAACCCCCGCATTACGGCTCGTCCCTGAGGTCAGTGTCACCGACATTCCCGCTGCTGCTGAGGACCACCCGAGCTGGGCCCACAGCTGCACTTGGGAACGGCTCCCTGGACGGTCTCGGGCGGCGGACAGTGACGGTCCGTGAGCTGGCCCGTTGCTGGCCCTGCAAGCCAAGCGCGAGCCTGAGTGTGTGGAAACTCTTAAAGGAATCTGGCACGGCTGTGATACCAGGCCTGCAGTTTTAGACTTTCCCAAATGATGGTCCATGACGCGCTAGAAATAGAAATACCAGCCCTGCACCTCGAAGCACTGAGAGCTGCCCGGTCAGGTAGGCACTGGAGCGCAGGGTGGCTCCCACCGCCTTGTAGAGGCCTCCTGCCCGGGCACCGCCGAATAGTTCAGGGGATTAAATCCATGTTTACATCCTGCCCTTGGGGACCCTAAGCTATTCTGTACTTTTTGTTCATTCAATGTCTTGATTATATCAGAAGTTTCTTCTGGTGACCTCATAACGACCATTTTAGGGCTTGGATGAGCTCTTCCGCTCCCCGTCAGGCTGGTTTGATGCTCTTGGCCATGTCCCTGTTTTAGGACGAGTTGTGTTGAAATTGTGTGTGGCTTTGCTTGCGGCATCTTGGGGGAATTTACTCACAGGCTCGGGTCAGGGGCGATTCTGCTGATAAGCGTGCGGCTTTGTGCCCATGCAGTTGGTTATGAATAGGCTTTGTACCGATTTGAATTTAGGTTCATATATCCGTGGGTGTTCAGCCAAGTTCCCAGAAGCAAGCATGATTGTTACCTCTTCCTGTTTTATGGGGTCTTTGTTTTCCAGATATGAGTCATGGGAGAACCCTAGGAGCCGTAGGTGCTTTATAAGGTAGGGATAGCAAACATTTTAAATTACACTGAATTGTCAGCTTGCCTTCTTTGTAAAGTCTAATCCAAGCTGGAAATGGAGCATAGTTGCTCTGGCTTAGAGCTTGTCTTGCTTGTGTCCTCAAAAGGAGTTCATTCATCGGTTCCCTTCATCAACCCAAGCCCCTTGTCCCTCAAATCGAGGACTGTCCTTCGTTAGGCTCTTAGTGGGTGGACAGACACACTGGGCCGGATTGCGAGGCCCAGCAGGGAAGGCGGGCTTCCTGGTGCAGGGCAGACCCCAGGCGTCACTTTGGAGGTCTGCCAGCCTAGTGCGTGGGCCACTGGAGGGGGGCCTCCCAGGTGGCAGGTATTACACGCCCAGGTGGGTGGCCTCCTCTAGTATCTCTGCCCCAGTGCCAGGCTGGGTCTAAACCAGTGTAGGTGGGGACCAGCCAGGAAGGCTGGGCAGGGCTTGGGGGAATTTAGGGCTCTTGGGTGTGCAGATGCTGAGGCTCTCACCGGAAGCCACAGAGGTACTCCCGCGACGAGAGCAGTAGTCATTTCAGACGTTGCCTCCCTGTACCAGTTATCTGTGCCATGTAAGGAATCACCACAAATTTAGCAGCTTAGAAACAACACACATTTATTTTCTCACAGTTTCTGAGGCTCAGAAGTCTGAGCACGGCTTAGCTGGGCCCACTGCTCATGGTCTCCCACAGCTGCAGTGGAGCTGTTGGCTGCGCCGTGTTCGCTTCTGGAGCGTGAGGTCCTCTTCCAAGCTCATGTGATCTTTGGCAAAATTTAGTTTGTTACGGTTGTAAGATCTTGGTCCCATTTTCCTGTTGGATGTCAGCCGGGGATTGTTTTCAGCTCCTAGAGGCCACTTGACCCCTCCTTCAAGGCCAGCAGGAGTTGTTCCTGACATTTAGACGCTCCTTACAGGACTTGCCTGATTAGGTCAGGCCCACCCAGGGTGATCTCCCGTTTAACTTATCATCAACTGATGAGGGGCTTTAATTACTTCTGCAGAAATCCCTTTCTAATCAAGGGAGTGACAGCCATCATATTCAGATTCCTATCCACACTCAGTGGGACAGGATTATACAGGGCATGTATGCCAAGGGTGGGAATCTTGGGGCCATCTTAGAATTCTGCAACCACCCTGCCCCCTGCCTTTCTCCCCCTCTGGAAGCTCCTTTCCTCTTTCTTATGTTCTCACCCCTTAACACCCCTTCTTTCTTCCCCTGTGCCCTCTTTTTATCCCCCTCTTTGTTCCCCCCACACAAACTGACGGGCTAAGGCTGCTGTCAAAATTCTAGCCAGATTAAATGCAATACATGATTCTAATAATGGGGGAGAAAAGACTTAAAAGGACATTATTGAGACTTGTGGAAAGCTTGGAATGTGGACTGTAAGCTTTATATCAGTGTAAATTTCTTGAACTTGATAACTGCACTTAAGGTGGTTACGTAAGTGAATATCCTTGTACTTAGGAAATGTGCGTGGAAGTACTAAGCGTTCAAAGGGCAGGATGTATGCAACCTACTCTCAAATGTTCAGAAAATAGATAAATAGATGGGCGGACAGATGATAGATGAAGTGATAGATGGATGATGCATAGATAGAAGAAAGAAAGAAAGTGGCACATCTGGAAAGATGTTAAAATTGGTGGATCTGGGTATCTGGGAGGGTTGGAATATGTTGGAGTTCTCTGTATGGGTTTTGTATTCTTTTTAATTTTTTTTTTTGTATTATTTTTGCACCTGTCCTGTAGGTTTGAAATTATTTCAAAATCAAAAGTTTAAAGAAGAAGTAGAAAACAAAACAAAACTCTTGCTAGGTGTGTCCTGGTTTAGAAATGGAGCCAGCAGGCACGGAGCCCATGACTCCACCCAGGACGGCGGGAGGCGGCTGCCCTTGGTGTGAGCTTAGTCATTTTCTGACTCATCCATGGGGCTGCAGGAAGTCAGTGTGGCTGGCTGTCCATCTGATGGGCCTTTCTTTCCCTCCCCTGCCCCTCCTGCATTCCTGCATCTTCTTCGGGAACCTTAGTGGCCCTTCCCACCATGTAAAATGGCCTAGAAAATCGAAAACGGCAGTAAGGTATCAAAATCCTGGCACAGGTGTGGTTTCCCAGTAAGTACGGGCGTGGGAGATGGGCGCGCGCGGTGCGGGGTGCCTGGCTGCCTGGGAGATCGTAAAGCCGAGGCCACCCCACTTTGTGAAAGTCCCACCGACCCTGCAGAGCCCGCTGGCCTCCCCGGAGGTCCCACTTTAACATCATCTAGGGAACCACGAGGAGTCTGAAAACTCGTTTTTGGAACTGTTAGTGGAAAAATGACAGGTCTGTTCCCAAAAAACTTAGGGGGAAGAAGGTGGGGTTTGTTTGACATCAGAAAACCTGAGTCGTGGCATATGTGCCGTTTCTCTCACAGGGCTGTCGTTTCACATGAAGGAATGAGCAAGAGGTTTCGGCATTTTAAATGCTCTCGGGGAGAATATGGCAGAGCTGCTACGAGTTGAACCATGGTTAAATGGAGGCAGATTTTTTAAAATGTCACATCTGGAACTCTCCAACTCTGACCTTCGTTGTGTTGGAGAGAGGTGGGCTTCTCAGCGCTGCAGCTGTGGAAGGGGAAGCTGAAGGCAGCAGGGCACAGCGAGAAGTGACCATACAGGGGTTCTAGAAAGTGGGGTCAGAGTTCCAGCTCATGCCAGCCAGCCCTGTGACCTTGGACGACTCCAGCACCCTCACTGGGACTCTGCTTCCTGCTCCACCAAGGGAGTGGTGAACTAGTGAGGAGCACAGTCACGTCCAACTCCAAAGTGCTGTGCTTCTGATGTAGCTACTGAGCAAGGCAGGTGAGCCCTGTGCTCAAGCCCAGCCACTTACAGGCTGTGTGGCCTTGGGCAGGTTACTGACCCTCTCTGTGCTTTGCTTTCTGCATCTCTCAACGGGAGATGGTAACTGTACCTACCTAATAGGGCTGCTGCAAGGAAGATGAGGAGGAGGAGGAGGAATACCTGGCATAATATATGTGAGGCTCTTGGACCGGTGCCCTCCCCATTTAGTAAGGGATCCATACACGGTCGCGATTATTGGGACGACCACCTTGTTAACTCTGGCCGGTCTGTGTGTTTGTTAGCATGTGGCGATAGGCGGATTTCCTGCCCACACCCCCGTTTGAGAGGTGCTGGCTGATCCGCCTGCTCATAAGACGACCTGTCTGTTTCAGGCGGAGGCCAGGCTTGCGGCGAAGCGCGCGGCCCGCGCGGAGGCACGAGAGATTCGGATGAAGGAGTTAGAGCGGCAACAGAAGGAGGTAACACGTCACGTTGTTGGTCGATTCTTTTAACCATCATTTTTATTACAGGTCCAGGGCACCTGTTGCTGTTGACACACCTGCCCCTTTGACCCTGTTCGTGGCTGGGATGTATTTGCACAAGTGATTCTTTTCCAGGTTCAGGCCAGCAAGCGCACGAAGCAGAGAAACCGCTGGATCCTAAAGTGAGCCTCCTGCACAAAGCCACTGGCCCCGAGAGCCCTTGCGGCCGAGCCTTCCGGCTGAAGGCAGCAGAAGGTGCTGGGTCTGAACTTAAAAAGGTTGCATCCTCTGAATTAAAATGTGAAACAAGAATAGATTTTTTTTTAAATGACAAAATTGCTCTGTTTAAAAATATTTCCCCAATGGTTTTTATAGTTTTAAATCAGTTTCGCGATACCTGAAACCCGTACATGACACGGAGAACAGGATAAACGTCACAGATAACAGAGCTGCGGAAGGAATCGCCCTCTGCGGGGCGTGGAGAGAGATGTTTGCACACCTGCTGATGCTGTGTGCCTCCTGGGTTGCAGCCAGGAGCCGCGGTGTGGACCCAGAAGCAAGTAGACTGGCAGTTATTAGTGTCGAAGGTGTTCTGTGACCTTGAAGGCAACACGCCAAGGACGGCGAATCCCTCTCAATCCACGTTCTCCTGTGGGCCACGCCCTGCAGGGCGCCCTGGGATCACCCACAGCCCCCCAAAGGCCTTTCCTTGTTACGAGGATTCGAAGTTCTTACGCTGGACCGAGGAGCCAGCCGCCTTCGCAGGGGCTGCTTCTCAGGCATGGGTTCTTGTCCGGCTCATGGAGCCAAGTTCAACAGTTGCGCTGATGTTTAAAACTGGTGAGGTTTCAGTTAAAAACCTCAGTTTCCATTCTCTTTTAAAACCTTTGCAGATCCCACCACACTCCCAAGGAAGATGAAGTGGGCGGCCTTCCCTCTAGGGAAGAGGCAGCTCGTTTCCTTCCCTAGCTGGGGAGGTAACCGGCCCGGGACACGGCCAGGTGTGACGCTTATCGTTACACAATTAGAAAAGATCCTCCTGAGTTTTCACTTTAATTTTGTGAACTTTGTGATTGAAACTGAAGCTTCACAAGGCCTGACGTTTAGCACGAGGCACCTCCCCTCCCCGTTAGCTCTGCGGAGGGTGCGGCGATTGGAAGCTGGTTCGTCCATTTCCGTAAACTGACCAGGAGATATTATGGAAAAATCATTCAAGAAGCGTCTTAGAGAGGGTCTCCAGAGGGGGAGGTATTTGGCCTGGGAGGTGGGAAAGGGGGTGGCGCGCGCTGTGCGGTGGGCCACTGTCATGCGCCTGTCCGAGCGCGAGCCTGGATACCGCCCTGACCCTGACCAGCTCCCGCACGCTCAGCATCTGGTACAAATAGTAATTATTGGACCGTCCAGCTGAGTCTTTCTCTTATTCTGACTCTTCCTTTAAGATATGTTACATGACAGAATCCCGGTTGCCTTTTCGAGTCAAGCTTACTTTGACTCCTCTTGTACCTTAAATCCACACTGTAAGAGTGGTCTGTGGCTGAACTTCTGCGTTTCAGTTGCAGTATTCAGAACTGCAGAAAGCAATTGCCATCCAAAGATGGAAAACCAGGTCTTGGCCATTTAATTGTGGTATTGTAAAAATGGGGTTGGCTATCAGGAGGGATTTGTCCAGGGTCCCCTCTGCCAGATGGGCCCTATGATGGTCAGGCTAATGTGTCAGCTCGGCCAGGTAATTGTGTCCAGGTATCAGGTCCAGTAGGCACTGGTCTAATTGTAATACAAGAGCATTTATGGACTTTGGTCACCAGTGAGTTTACTGCATGGATGGCTGATTACATCTGCATCAATCAGGGAGATTGCATCAGCAATGGATGACGCTTATCCAGTCGTTGACTGCCTTAAAAGGGGAATTGATTTCAACATTCAGAGAGAATTTCCCAGCTCGTCTTTGGACAGCCAGCTTCTCCCAGAAACTCATCGAGGACCCTTCATCAGTCTTTCATCGGAGCCCCTGGCTTGCAGACTGCCTGCAGAACCTGGACTTGTGCATCCCCACGGCCACGTGAGAGACTCTTAGAAAATCTTATCTTATTGACAGATATCTCCTGTTGATTCTGTTTCCCGAGAGAACCCTGACTGACACAGGCCCTGAGGGCCTCAGCCAGCTCTCCTCATCCTCACGGCAGCCCCCGAGGCCGTGGTGCCACTGCCCACTTCACACGCTGGAAAGGAAGCTGGCGGAGTCGAATAAGCCCTCCAGGGCTGCAGGACACTGGGTGGCCTGTGTCCTCCAGAGCCCTGCCGTCCATGCCCATGCTCCCTGCCGCCCGGGCTTTGCCAGAACCATGCACTAGGCAGAGCTCCCGCCTGCCGTGGTCACACAGTTACCAGGGGGTTAGCGGATCAGTATTCTAACAGTGTGTCTCACTTTTATTGTAAAGACATCCAAGGGGCTCACAGTGATCGGGGTATTTTGTCATTCCCGTTCTGTGGACTGTCTCCCATGAAAGTTTTTGGTGTTTTGGGTCTGGTCTCTCCTCCCAGCACTGGGCCGCTCAGCTGGGGCCTCGGACGTGAGCAGTGTTCAGGTCGCGGGTGGGTTTTTGCCTCCCCGGTTTGGGTTTGTTTAGGTAGAGGAACAGGAGGGAAGCCCGGCTTCATTGTGAGAGAGCGACTTGGGTAAACGTGATTTTCCTTATTTATCGTATGCGGATAAGTCACCTCTCTGCGTTCTCATTTCCAGCCTCTGTGCTCACACTCCCCACTCTGTAGTTTCACGGGCAAAGGCCCTCGTGATGATTGGGTTCCCTGCTGGACTCAGACTCCCAGCCAGCCCCAGAGCTGCAGAGGGCAGCGTGTGGGAGGACACCTGCCGAGACGGAGGCACGAGAAGCTTGCGCTGGAGCCCACGGCAAGTGGGCTGCTCACCTGAGGTGGCTCTGACTTGGAAAGGCCTCGTCTTTGGAGGCAGAGGACAAACACTGCAGGCGGGAAACCAGCACCTTGGGAGGCGAGCCAGGGGAGGAAGGGGCTGAGGCGGAAGGAGCCCCTGGCTGCGGCATGTCAGGCCACGGGGGCTTGGATGACCCCCTTAGCGCTTAGCCCAGCTGTCCACTGGTTTATAGAAATAGCAATTTCACTACCATAACTTTAGGCTCTTTGAAATAAGAGAGCATTACTATTTAAAGTTCGTCTTCTTCAAAACAGGATTTGAAAGATTTTAAAGTTAAAAAAAGTACATATATCTTGTTACTATGGAAAGAGAACCATTTGGAGGCAGATGGAGAAGGGTGAGCTTTCAGGGAACCCCTGTGATATAGCAGCTCGGTGCATGGGGACTTCTACTTACAATCTGCATTTTATAGGTTTTACAGGCCTTGGAGAATTCAGACAGATTTCCCACTTTTATTAAAATGGCCGAGTCAAGCTTTTAGTCTAGACCCAATGCAAAGCTTTTTTCAAGATCAATCACGTAAACAAAAGTTTTTTAAAAAGGCAGAGTAAATCTCTTAACTGGGATTAAAGTTAGCTGTGAGCAGGCTGGCATCCACAGCAGAGAGGGAAATAGAGCAAGCCACATAATCCTTGTCATTTTATACAGAAAGTGCAGCTTAAAAGATTTTTTCCTTGGTTATAAATTCGATGGACAGCATATTAGACCCCCAAACAATTTTGTTTGCAATATTTTATAAAAAACAGAAGCAGTAGGTGTTTACGTGTTTCTTGATTTGACCCAAGTCAAGGGGAGGGTGTACACATTTGCACGTGTGTATATATGGGGAGATAGGGGAGACACAAGCTAGTAGTATGCTTGAAGCTTGCGGGTTTAGAACACACTTCTGGGATTGGGGACAGTGTACTGAGAACACTTGCCCTCGACTCTTTGCGAATCACCTCTGGGCTGAAGACTGTTAGAATGAGCTAACAGGGCTGGAGGTTATACAGTCCCTCGGAGGGCCTACAGAAGGGCGTTTTAAGTTGTTGATTAAGTTGTAGGTAATACACTTTGGAAGACCAGTGTTTAACCAGTAGGGTTGACATTTTGGTATAAAAGTTGAGGCGCACGACCCGTTTGCACCTGGGTAGCGCACCTTGCACCTGCACACAGGTGCTTCTGAGCAGGGCTGAGAATTTTCTTGAGGAGCCTGGCGTCTGCTGCAGGCTCCTGTGGAGACACGGAGGCCTCAGGATGCTCTGAAGAGCGGGAAGCTGGTGACACTGGCTTGGGGGGCTGTGGGCCTGGAGCCCCCCAGGGAGAGGCGGGGACTGCAGAGACCCCCGCACCTGAGGGGTGCAGGTCTGTGGTCAGTCCCAGCAGACCCTAAGGTCCCAGGGCCACGGGTTTATCTGGACCGCACGTGAAGCCGGCCCTTCCAGCGCAGCCCAGGACGCTCTCCACTGGCCTTTATACGACTGAGGCTTAGGTCAGCAGTGACCTCTGAACTTCAGAGGAGAAGACCGTCAGCGTGGGTCTCTCACTGCTGCCGCCTTGCTCCTCTGTGTGCTTTAGTGGAGTGATGGGTGTGTTCACTGAGCCCCCGCCCCACATCGTGCCAGGTGTCTGGTCTTGTGGCTTTGGCAGCACCTTCAACTGTGCCTGACACAATCAGTGTTACGCTGAATGAATGAATGAATGGATGGATGGATGGATGAATGAATGGATGTCTCAGTCTTACTTAGTGGTTGCTACAGAATTAGGGGGAAACCTCTGAAGCAAACAGTTACGTCAGTGTATGAGAATAAGTAGTTTTGCTTGTTTGTTGGTTCTCTAGCATTTCAGTTCCGTTGTAGTGGTCCCTCTATTTAACTGGAATTTTCTTGGTATTGTTCGTATCTGCAGGAACCAGAACACCAAAGCATCTTTCTTCGTTATTTGTGAATTTGGCCATTTGATTTTCCAATTAATGTTAAACTTTTACCAATGTGAAAAAAATTTGAATTGAGGATGAAGTAGTTTTTCCCATTAACGGTAGTGATAATAATAGAAGGTTATATAGACTTCTGCATTCAAATAATAGCAGAATTCTGGTAGAAGTTCCTGTTGGTATGCCCTTGTTTCACCAGTGTATCTACAATGGGATGTCAGATAAGTGATAAAATTAATCCTTTCAATTGGGCCTCAAATGTGTTTTTTTTTTTTAATTTTAATTCCTATTTTGCTTATATTCACTGTTGTTTTTAATCTGGCTCTTTGATTCACACTTTTAGGTACGTACAGAACCTTTCTGTTACTACTTCTTTAATTGGATTTTATATTTCTTTCCCTCTTTTTCTTTTGCCTTTCTCTATAGATCTATCAAGTTCAAAAGGTAGGCTCTTCCTTCTTTATTTTCTAATCTGCATGGACTAGTTTTTCCTAGCCAAGGACCTGGTCATCTTTCAGAAATAACACCTTTCATTGAAGATAGCTACAAGTTCTTACTGCTTGTTTTCTGCTCTAAGACTTTGTTTGAACAAGTAAGCTGAGGTTCCCCACTTCTATCCCCATGAAAATTTCTGTGCTTTCTCTATTTTCCTCAAGAAATTAGGAAAATGAGTTCTTTGAGAAAATTTTAAAAAGAATGCTAAGATAAAATATAATTCCAGAATTTGGAAACCCTTTTGAAATCAGATATTTGAAGAGAAAGATTCTCCTTCCAGATAATTTTATTAGAAAACTTGAAAACTATCAGTACAAATTACCATGCATTAGATTATTCCATCCCGAGTTAAGAACCTGCATAGAAGAGTGATGATAGAACAGTAAAACCCACCTGTCCTCCCTAATATCCAGAATATTGTGGACTAACCTGTATTCTGTTTTCCAGTATTTTGTAGAAGCAGCTGGGCCTTAGAAATTAGATACACTGAGCAGACCAGACAGCAAATAGAGCGAAAAACAACCAAATCAGTGAGGGATAATCCAGCAGCAGTAGCGAGAATTTATAGAATTTGTGTGCAGTGAGTCCTCACCAGAAGTGAATTTAGTTTGTCATTTATGGTATCTGTAATAGACGTTAAAGTAAATTTATTTGGTTTCTAGATAAAGAACAGCTACATTTTTCTTGAGAGCAGCTAAAAACATGAAACTTAGGTGACAAGTTCAGAAGTTAGAAGGTGCAGGCCCTTTAAACGCGCTCTCTGTTGGTTTAAAGTCACATTGAATTCCTCTGCTGGCTGCAATTTTCTACAGTTCGAATGGCCTCACTCCCTGCCCTGGCCCTCTGCACCCCTGCTGTCCTGACGAGTGCAAAGAAGC